>JAVQJL010020312.1:0-17672 GCA_036024295.1 Nannoperca obscura | reverse complement strand
CCCCCCCCCCCCCACCTCCCTCACCTGTCACAGCAGCAGAAGAACGAGCACGGCGAGGTCTCCAGACCCCTGAACTTCCCAGAGTTCGGAGCGTCCGTACATTCTGCTATGAAGGCGTGCAGGTCTGTGATGTGAAGGGGTTCTTGGGTTTGGTGCTGCAGAAATCAACAAGTATACATTATTGTTATTTTTTATTCTATTTTTCTCCAGTGTCTTTCCGGTTCAATAGCTCTGACACCAAAATAACATTCTGGCAGTTGGAAAAAGCAGAACAGAGACAAACACCCTGGTTTAAGTCAACCCCATTTCCAACCTTGATGGTCTCGTAGGCTCCCGTGATGAGAGCGATAAACAACGACAGCACCATGTAGATGAAGAGGGAGATGAAGGTGTACAGGTACACTTGGCTGAACAGCCACACCAGATTACTGCTCTCCTGCATCTCCGAGAACGTCACAAACATGTCGTCCCCATTAATGAGGGAGAACAGGCACTCTGACACCATGGACAGAGAACGGAACTGAAGGAGAGAAAATATCAAATCAAACGTCTGCAAACGTCAAAAAAGTGAAATTGTTTATACAGTGAGAAAAACCGTAAGTAATAAAATGTGAGAGTAACTTTCTGAAAACTGCATAATACACAACTCAGGGTGTCTACTAGGGGAGAGAGACAACAGCTACGAGTGGGTCCACTTTTTGGCGGTTTAACTCTGAAGTTAACTCTGTCTGTGGGGGAGAAGTGTCCACAAAGAAAGTTTCATATTGAAACAGGGCTTCATCTGTGGCATCAGTTATTGAGAATATGGACACATTGAAACCTGGTTTTCTGTTTTAAGCCGATGGGACAGGTACATTTTCATATACTTCAAAAGAGAGCCCTAAGAATTGTAAACCAAACTTCTTTAAGAATCGATGAATGCACAGTGTTTGAAATTCTGTAGATTTTAAAACAGTACAGATCATGTATAAAGATAAAAAGAAAAAGAAACGGCAATCTGTATCCAAAAGTTGTTTAAACACATAATGTGCACATTTAAGAAAAAAAGGGTAAAGACTGATGTGAAATTGTTGTATTTCATTGAGTTAATGAATAACAATAGGCAAAATGCCTTTTTTTTTGCCTTTTTAAATGCAAATGTGAATCTTTACAAACAGTTGAAGAGGGCAAGCTACAAAGTTGCATGTGAGGGGACAACTGATATTTTCTTTAATTACAATACAAATGTAAATTGTACATTACTTAAAGCTGCTACCATCTATATTTTCATAAGAACAATGTATCAAATCAAAATGTCGAAACAATGTGACAATTTAAACAATGTTACGGAGATTTATGGCATTTATGGCTCATTAGCTGTCCGGCCCACAATTTAATTGTTTTGGTTCACTCTCACGGCTCTCATAGCACTGTTTTCAAGCTCAGCAGGCAGCTGCTTTAAAAGGAAAGGCTCTAGTACATTACTTCTTACATCCACCAGGTGGAAACACAAGCCTAAATTAATGATATTGTTGTTCTGTGTCTGCTGGATTTGTAAATAAGCAACTGTTTGTTAACCATATCAATTTAAAAGGTGATGATGGTCATTGCTGCGTTGTTTCCACTGCTCCCAAGGCCAAAATAATAAGTTGTTGCAGGTTTAAGTGGCTTTGCTACACCAAAAAAATCACTCACCTTGACGTGGTATGGTCCCAGGACGATCCAGCCACAGAAGCAGTAGCCCAGATAGATGACAGCCACGCAGAAGCAGAACCGAATCACATTGGGGAACGCTGCTCGAAGTGTCACAATCAGGATCTATGGAAGACACAGACACATTAGGCAGATCACATTACAATGTGAGAGGGAGCAGAGAGACTACACTAAAATGATTTATTACATAACATGGACCTGTTAAGAGCCTTTTGACAAGTTATTAAATCAACAGGACCATACAAAATTATTAGTGCATCTGTGACTTACATTGTACTTCTGGAAGAACGTGAGGTAACGGATTACTCCCACCCACACCAAGAGTGTGGAGGTTCCCAACAGGATGCCACACAAGTCATACGAGGACATATTCTGTCAGGAGAGAAGAAAAGAGTCTTACATTGGGCGTACATTGGTGCTCACTGGCATCAGATAAAAGCTTGTTGAATTCTATGCAAATAACCGCAGAGAGAAACTACAGCAGGTATTATCACTTAAGAGTGCGGCAGTAAGCAACACACACCTTTGACTCGATGCCGATCTTGATGATACTGCCAGTGATGGTGAGGATGTCGCTGATGATAAGGAGGATATACCAGCCGTTAATGAACTCCAGCCGGTCCGCCCAGCCCACTTTACGGTCAAGAGTCTCCTTAAAGAACTGCACAAACTCCTGATAAGCACATAGAGACAGTAAGTTAGCCAAACTTTAACAATGAGGTGTACATGTAGTGAAGGGTTTATTGACTAGACATTCATATACAGTAAATAAACACAATAAACACACTTATAAAATCATTGCATCCTCAGTCTGCTGTACTGTACTGTACTGCTGTAATTCAAAGCTCTCATTCTGCTGTAGGTTTTCCTTCGACTGGAACAGACTTTTCGTACCTGTTGCAGGATGATTCCTCGCAGTATGGAGCGTCCACACAGCAGCAGTGACAGCATGCACACTAGTGCCACAGCTACATCAAACGCTACACGTGTGTAGTTCTCCGCTGGGGGGGGGTTTAAAGGGAGAAAGCAGAGCTGTTAGACGTGTTTCAGCAATGTGTAGTAGTGCATCGCTACAGCTAAGTACGGTTGGTGCTGTATAAATAAACCTCCTGTTGGTTTGTAAATAGTAACTGAAAGCAGCTTTTCTAGATTTCCTCACGTTCCTTAACACCTTTGCTAGCTTGCTACTAGTCTAGTGTCATCTTTCACTTGTATACCACTGCTGCAGCATTTCTATGACTTACTGAGTTACTTGCAACTCTCTCCTCTTTTCAAGAGTCCCACCCACTCACTTATGTGCTGTCTCACCGTGTCCAGAGACGCTTGGGTCTTTACACTCCTTTATGGACGCCTGGTTTTCTAACCGGATCTTCACCTTGCCGCTGTGAGCTTTGTTGTCCAGGACTATCTGGAGGAGAGAGACCACCAGCAGGCAATTTGAAACAAGCGTATTTAAGTAAGCAAAGATTGCACATTAAAAATGTACAGGTTTTATTTTTTAATGCAGCTACTGAGGAAAACAGAGGTCATATCTTCTCTAATATTTCTAGAAATTTGAGGGTTTAATGACTTGAAAAGGAGCTTACATTATTCAATTACACATATGTATGTAGATTTTTTAATAATAAATCAATAATATCAAATAGTTTTAGATAATAGTAATAAAATTAGAATGAAAGGGATTTAGTATTCTCAAGTAGAATTACTATCCAGTGTAGAGAAGGCTTTGAAAAAACATATATACCATTTTGTAAGGAGATAGTATGTACAGAGAATATAATTGAGTTAAATTGAGAATTACTATATTAAATTGAGAATTACTATATAAAATTAAATGTTTGTTCCAAATGTGTGGATGATAAAAGGGGAAAAATGTCTAAAATATTTTTGTGAAACCAGCCTCTGGTGTCTTTTAACAAGGATAAATTGCATCAGTGTGGAGTGTAGATTAGTGTTGTGTCCTCTGGAGTTGATGCTGACTGACCCAAATATCTGTGTTGGAGGTCAAAAAAATATAATTCTTTATAACTTTGCCAAACAGTCCCTTTCAGGTGAGGTGATTTCTAAGATGTACCAGGATGTGTAGAAATGTCATTTTCACAAAACACATTACTCTTTGTTAAGCTCAGCAGTTAAATAAACCAAAATGTATCACGCAAAAACATGATCGTCCCGGGAAGTCTCAAGTACGAGCTCTTCTGCAGGGCTGGGAACTGAACCACTATCTCCTTGAGAGAAATTCAGCCTCTCTAACCAACCTGTCACCCATTACCTCTGAGTCAAGCATGCGTATCTCACACCCCCATTGCTCACCGTTATGTAAAACGTGTAGCAGTCTGGGATCTCATTGTTGATGATGGTCTGTATATTGATCGCCTTCAACTGGAACTCTATGGTCACATTAATAAACCTTGAAAAAAGAAATTGGTGGTAAATGAGAGGGAAACAGACACAGATTGGGAGGCAGAAGCAGACAGATTATGTTGCATCCCTGTGTGTGTGTGTGTGTGTTTTTGTGCAGAAACCTGTGTTAGTGTTCTTGTATACATGCTTAAGAGTGTGTGTGCAGCAGAGATAAGTGACTAGTTGAATGTCACATCAGAAACTACAGAGATAAATCTCACCAACAGAGGCCAAACAAGGCAAAGTCGAAGTCATGTGATAATTGAAGCCTTACTTGTGGAACTTGAGTGTAAAGTTTTTGTAGCTGCTGGTGAGAGGCCCTGGAGGGACAGATAGCGGGTTCACACCTATGCAGTCTAAAGATAGTGGAGAGCAGAAAGAGAAAAGTCATGTCAGGAAATACTGGCATTTAGGTACTGAAGTTACAGTCAAAGAGAGGAGAGTATGACAAGTTTGACATTTTATCAGAATGATTAAAAGAAGCAGATCACAAAGAAGCATTTGACATACATGTGATATGAGGTAAAGCCAGATTTGAGGTTACTGTTCTTACTTCCTCTTAATTTGGTCAAATTGCACTCACAAACAGATTGCTTTGAGGAAGTAAGAAACTCAGAGGATATGCAACGCCCCCTCTCTCCCTGGAACGGCGTATAAGACATAAATAAGGTACATGAACAAAAGTGGTAGTGACAAAGAGTAACCCTGTAACACTTGCATTATTTTTGATAAATGGTTTATAACACACTATAATGTTGTCTGGGATTGTAACTGTTTATTTCCTGGTCTTACAGTTTTTATTGTTATGATTATTTTAAAAAAGCCTTACAGAATACACTCCAGCTCAGGTAGCTTCTTGGGTGAGAGCCAGAGGGAATCCTCAAACATTCCTCCCACTCAGCCGTTTCCTTGTGTTGCTCCATCGGGCAACAACTGTCACCTTGGGTAGTCTGCAGATATTTGTATCTCTGCTTGACCTCTGACTATTTAAAACCAAATTGTATGCGAACTATGCATGAGGCACCCTTTTTAGGACAATCTATTCTTTATGTGGTCCACCTCTACAGCACTATTTCCACTTTTTTACATTTGTTTGTGTGTAAAAGGGAAGCATGCTCGTGTGACTTTGAGTTATAAGTTGTTCTGACTAACATGCAGGGGCACAAATGCTTACAGTGTACTTTATGTGATGTGACAATTAAAGTCGATTAAATTCTGGCAAAAATGATACAGCTACACTCATACCATGGTACACCATGTCCTTACATGTGCTGTCCACACCCATTGCAGCCCGCACCATTAAACATGAACTGTTGCTTCACAGAAGTAACAATTTCTGTTAATGGAAATCACAGAAATAACTCCTTCACATTGTACAGTGTAGTTCAAGTACCCGTAATGATGCGCGGGTCTATACTGAAGGTGTCATTGGCTGGGTCAATGCTTCCCTTTTTGTAGTACTGTTGGCAGAGGGAGAGTGCACTGCCATTCACACCAACACCATACACGTACGCATAGCGTCCCACGGTGGTCTCTGGTAAGGCCAGATACTGGGGAGAGGATGAAAGGGGAATAACTGAGTTGAAAATGTTTCAACTTGACCAAAAACCGTTGTGTGTATCTTTATGATTCTACTTCATAAACACACATAGATGAGAAGAAAAATGAGAGACCCTGGAGGGGAACAACAGAACGAACCAGTGTTCAGTCAGAGGCTGAGCTAAACACAAACCAGCACACTCCCACACACACACACGGTCAATGCGTCAGTCACTAGCTAGCTCACAGCTAACATCTGTACAGTTGGTACAGTGGCTGTTTGCGGCGAATAAACACAAGCGGTCCAGCGATCAAATTCTTATGAATGAAGCGAAGCTAAAATTGGCTTTGCTCTCTGTCTGGGCACACTTGAGCTCTGATATTTTCAAAATAACATAGAGACACATCACTTCTTCATACTCTGTTCTGTCTTCCTTCCAAATATTCAATACAAAACTACTGCACTGAACCTGCACGCTGTTTTTAACAATCTCTCTTTTCCCACCAGCCACCATAGTAGTAGTCACGTTACGGCCCATGACTTTGATGGGTCAAGACAAGTCTAACAAATGTAGTCTGGTCAATTTTTGCTAAAAAAACAGACCACAATAGTTTTGGTTCAACTAAAAAGTTGATCTAATCCTAACTAACCTAACAACACCTTTAAAAAAAAGAATTGGAACACTATTCCTAATATGTGGTTTCATGTATTGAAGCAGCTTTTCTATTTTCCTCAGAGCTCACCTGACCCACGGCGTAGAAGATGTGGTCGTAGACGTCGCTCTGTGTGTAAACAGCAGAGGAGTCGTCTGAGGACTCATCGTAGTCTTTCAGGAAGAGGTGCTTGAAGGTCATAGTGTTCTCCTCTTTGAAGGTCACCACCACCTGGTTACTGAGGCCAAACAGCACTAACTGTGGCACAGAGGGGAGGGCGTTCAAAAAGTTCAAGTCAAAGAAAAAGGACAGAGCGAGACATGTCAGAAGGAGTAAGACTGCAGGCATAAAAAGACAAATTCAAAAGAGAGCAGTTTGACAATAAGTGTACATACAAAGATCTTATGGTGAGAAACAGAACAATACAAGATTTAGATGTAACATGTGACGTACCTGAGCTGTAACAATAAAAATCTTGAGCAGCTGCAGGATCAGCTTATAAGGCTTGCGGCCCTTGGCGTGATATTTATCACAAGGGCTCATGAAAAAGTATTTCAATTTCCTGCGAATGGCCTCCTCCTCCTGATCAGCCCCGACCAAATGACCTGCCGTCGTCGCGGGAAATTTATGGTTGTTGTGGTTGTTGCCATGGCTGTTACTCTGACGGTCATGCTCTGTGTTGCTGTCTGTGGAGCCGCAGTGAGTCACTGAGGAGCACAGGCCTTCTCGTTCTGAAAGAAAAACATTTTTTTTCTAAGAACACAGTAAAAGGCACTTAATTTATCTTTGATCAGGACTCCTGCTCAAAGAGGGCTGATGCACAAGCTGAACAGACTGAGAAACTCTAAAACATCCCACTGGCGTACAAGTTCCCATTGAGCTTCTGGTTGGGTCAATGAAAAAATAAAAAGCCTGTGTGTCGTGTAGATCTTAAAACACCTAATATGTTAATACTACAGCCTGATCAATAAAATAAACAACTGTCTGTACAGCATGCTGATCACTGCTCACTCACAGAGTCTTGTTTATTTTTATCATAGAGGAGTTGATTGCTTTGTTTCGTGTGAGGTGGCCATGTCTGCAGTAAAACACAACAGCGGTATTAGTCTTACCCCAGCAGAACCAAATATATGGGCCTTAATACACATGTGTACAAACTGAACAAAAAAATAATCAATATTTATAATAAATAACAGAACTTAACAAACATTAAATTCACCTCTGGACATCACCCTTGTAATAGGGGAAAAAATAGCAAATTCAGTCTTAGTATAAAGGTTAATACAGAGTTCTTGTCTTGTGTACAGTGACCTTAATACTTAATACACACAAACCACATAGTTCTTTATTAATAAAAATTTTATTAAAATACTAACTAAACAAACAACTATAACTACTAGACACACAAATGAATGAATAAATGCAAGCACAAACAAATCCAATGAAAACCGTGATAAACAATTAAGAAATTCATGAATGAGATTACGAATACAACGACAGACGATTAATACATGCAAAGAGGGCCGTTTTATATGGGTCAAACTTAAGAATTGACCAGTGAAATCCCATTAATGCATCATTCAGCAGCTGAGAGGTTATTGTGAAGCAGTAAATTACTTGACGATTCTTTATCATGATTATATTTAATTTGATCTAACACTAAATTACTTTAGGTAATCTATTGCATCAACTCCAATATCACAGGAAAAGTAAAGTTTCACCTGATACTTCAGGTGGCCAGGACAGAAGTTGCTCTGGAAGAGAGGAGGGAGAAGTTTGTCCTGTATTTTTGGAAGGTTTGGACCTCAGCGGGTGCGTTCGAGACAACGCTCCAAAGCATTTTCGGGGCGATTTCCATCCCACTTTGGCTTGAATTGGAGGTTTCTCTCTCTGTCAGCAGGCAGAAGAATCATAACATCTTCACACACCCACACTTTGCTGGAGTGTGCAGGACTCATAGTTTATTCAGTTGTAGCTTTGGTTGTGTTAGAACACAGATGTTGAAGAGTTGTCTTTCAGACAGTTCTTGCTTTAAAGTTGTCTGGATGAGGCAGAGGGCCTACAGCATGTTCTGTTTGGCTTGGATGCAGCAGACGAGAAATCTTCTGGACCTGCTCCGTATAGGCTCTACAGGGCAGAGCCAATCGCAGGTCTCCGGACCAACAGGCCAAGGGCCCGCTCGCCGGGACAAGGAAGATCAGTCAATCAGAGAGAGTTGTACGAGTCATAAGAGAAGAAGGCACAAGAACAGAGGAGCAAGAGCAGAAGAGCAGTTATCCTATGGTGTCTTCTTGCTTAGTAGTCTTCTGTAAAAGGGACAGCGATGTGGTGAAACTTTACTCCACCCACCCTAGATCTATTCTGTCTTAACAAAACATTTTGTTTAGCCAATAAAGCTGATTACATGTCTAATGCCTACATATTTAATAGTGTAGCATTCTCTGCTGCAGAACCATACCAAACACCTGGTTTAAATGGCCATTATACAAAACATGTTATTATAACAACACACATACATATTTACCATATGAGTCTGATATATGCATATGTGTACCTAAATGCACAATCAATGAATGAATGAATTCCTTTGATCACAAAGAAGTCTCTGTCTGCCTCCTAAGAGAAAGAAAAAACAAGCATGTTGTGTGTGTGTGTGTGTGTGTATGTGTGTGTGTGTGTGTGTGTGTGCGTGTATGTGTATGTGTGTGTGTCACTTGGGAAATCCCTTAATAATCCATTGACACATAAACTTAACCCATGCACACAGATCATGCTGATAACATGATGTTTTGGGAAACGTCACCCTTGAGTTTCAACAGAGACTTGTTTTATGGCAGAGACATTGGCTGTCCCACACTTTAATGGAGGAGAAATCTCTCTCAACGAAAGATGTAAAATGTACCCATCATCAGGCTCCTTATCACGCTCCAACAGGCAATCTAAGCTTTAATGTAATATAATATGAATAAATGGAGCTAGGTCACAAGGCTGTTACTCTAAAGAATGTCAAAGCAAGGACAAATCAAATGTCCATGGCAAATTTAGCGATTAGGCAAAACTGGGAATTGAGCTCCAGGACAAGAGTTCCTATTGTGCAGTCCAACAGTTGTGACTACAACAACTGGCTGAGGAGGAAAACACCAATCACATGAGTTGAGTCGGTCTTCCAAAGCGCTGAGCTTAAGTCTATTAAATTCTTGCTAAACCTGACTCCATGTTCTGTTGAAACAGACTTCTTCCGGCGACAGCATCCTGTCAGCACCATGTGTGCTCTGTTCAGTTTGTGCTGCCTTCACCTCAGTTCAACACCTTCTCTTTGTCTCACAATGAGTATGGCTTTACTCCTCATTGTCCCCTCTGGCACTTTGAGCATGTGTCAACTGAGCTATTCATGTGATTTAACCCTTTTAACTCCAAACCTACAAGGTATAAAATGTCTTTAGATTTTTACAGTTGTATTCAAAGTGTTAATGCCGACTGAAAGCCCATGCTACACATCTTATTAGAGAGGAACTCTTATAAATATGAGTGTTACAGTAAGGGTAGAAATGCATTTCAAGCACTGATAATGAAACTTTTCTATGTAAGAGTCCAGATTATAGCTTTTAGTTACTGCTGCCACTGGCTGAGGAACAAAACAAAAGCGAAATATAATATTTGGGTTTTTTCCCTATACCCAAGTTACAGTATCTGGCAGTATTTGACATATTCAGTTGAAATGACACTATAATGTCATGCTTGATTTAAGTGTTCCTTTGCTTCTATACAAATATTGTCTATTTTTATTTGATTATTGCCACAGATACTTTAGTATAGTCTCACTGTGTAATGTATAATAAAGTATAAACTTATTGAAGTTATGTCGTGAACCTTCAACAAAAACAAAAACATGGAAATGTTGGAACAAACTGCAAACTTACCTCTAGCTAGATACGTTCTTTCCCCTGGTGTTTTTAAAGTTTTATTTATCCTTTTTTAATTGTTTTGATTAATTCTCAGTTGAAGTTGTCCGGCCTTATTTATGTAGTTTTTTGAATGCTGGTTGTGTGGTTGTCCTACTATGAATGCTTCTTGTTCTCATATCTTTCTTGAAAAAAATATTTTAAAAAAACACAACCTGCATTAAAAACATGGGACATGTTTAGACAACAGAGCAAACAATGTATGGGTAGAAAACAAAGCTGGTCGACCTGTCTAGTGGTGGAAGTACTGACATATTTTACTTAAATAAAAGTAGTAATACCACTCTGTTAAAACACTCCTACATTCAAGATTTCACTAAAGTAAAAGTACAAAAGTATTAACAGCTAAATGTGCCTAAAGAATGAATGTAAAAGTACTTGTTGGGCAGAGGGATATCATATTAATGGAATACTATTTAAAGAACAGCATTTCAACGTTGCAGCTGGAGGAGATGGACTACATTTTTATATAACTACTTTACAATATTTCCCTCTGAGATGTAGTAGAGTGGTAAGTAGTAAGTAAAAGTACAAAAAAGTACAGTACTTGGATAAATGTACTTATTTTCCACCACTGAACATGGATGTCTTTGTAGAAACCGACCACACTGTAAGAAAACCACAAAGTAGACTAATCACTCTTAATAATGTCACATGCTGTTAGCTTGCTAGACCTGGCTGCTTAGAAGAAACAACCAAGAATGGGGTCACTCAGTTTGTTCACTCGTGCAAGAAATGACTTGCAATGAACTCAAACGAGTGGTTATAGTTGTTGATTTTAGAGCATTTGATTACTGTTTAACTTATACAAGTATTACTATGTAATCAAAGTCAATAAGGTCAGAGGACTGCTGAGTCAGGATTAATTCAATTTTAACAGACACAATAAGTCAGCAGAGCAAACCACCAGCTTAGCAGAGTTTTCTAATGGAAATGAGAAGTGAAACGGGACAAACACTGGTGTGCAATATTAGTCATCACTGTTAAGTGTAAACAAGATGAACGTTCAACAGAAAGGCACTGGCGCAACTCCAAATAATTCCTGCTGCGGGTTATTCTGTGGCACCACAATAAACAATAAAACAAATGGTAGTTGTCAAGTTTTACTCTATACTGTAACTAAAAGGAGGGGACTTACTTCTAACCATCCACGACACAAATGTAAACCAACAGGTAGCCTCCCTACCAAAAATCAATAGACTGGGATCCAGTATCACTCTCGTCTTTTGATACAGAATGACAATATTATGACAGGATGTAAAGGATGAGTGAGGAGGTGATCATCATCTATATGGTCATGTGCTAGATAAAGATGAGTACTGTGTACATTTTTGCCCTGTTGGTCCAACTACAGGATATGGGGCTATAATAAGATAAAGCCTGCAAAGCCCCAAAGTTAAGAACAATGGATGGGAATGTAACAGGAAGGATGAATCTTGTGACTTGTTTGTGATGTGTTTGTAGCATCGTATATATATATATGTGTTGTAACAGATGTTAAAGCATCTGTCCCGTATAGGCTACATATGGGATGACTCTTACGTGTAAGCAATAAAGAATTATAAAGAACTCGAGGTAAAGACAGATAGTCTTTTTAGGTATTTTATTATTATCATCTTACTGATACTAGACGGCATCAGATTTTCTGATTGCCGTGACAGTTTTTGGGGGCGCGTCTGGGATGCTTAACTTAAGTTTTCTTTGAAGCGATCTCTACAGTTCAACTGTGCAGAGCCGGAGACTCGGTCCCCGAGCCCAAACCTCTGCCCAGAGAGGATCGTAGTCGACCTAGGGGATGGAAGGGGGCCGCCTGTAGGACAGATGGCTCGAGCACTCCTCTGTACAGTATTCCAAAGGGACAAATTATTTAAAAGGTGAGATCATAATATCTTTATACCCGAGTTAAGACCTAGATAGGCGCTGCTGCTGGGTAAAGATAAAGACGTCGTGGTTAAAGTTCCCACGTTTAACAGTTAACTTTCACAAGGCCTGATGAGCATTTTAATGATCTATGGACACATTAATCCAAGTTAGACGCTGCACTGCAGGACAAAGATAAAGATATCTAACTGGTGGTTAGAGTCGAGGGTTTTTGTGTTTGTCTGTTGTATTTAAAGTTTGGTTATGTTACTAGTGAGTTGTTGTGAGAAGTTTCTAATTTCATTAATAAGAATGGGTACTTTGTGTAGTAAAAGGACATTGTGATTGCTGTAACCACTGAACTTTGGTAATTGTGGCATTCATAACTGCTCAACATGGGAGAAAGTAAGTAAGTAAACTTAAGGGGTCGAAAATTGAACATGATGTGCAAATATTATGTGTGATAACCATGGAGACTTGACATGTGCGCATTTGAAATTAGGGGAGAAATGTGGGTTTACACACAATGGTATCATGAATCTAAATCAGAAAGAAAAATTAGGACATAAAATAGAAGAAGTAGAAAATGTTAAACGAAAGAAAAGAGAAGTGGGTTGGAAGGAGTTCGGTATGTGGAAAGCAGATAATCCCAAAAAATAAAATAAATAAAAAAGAAGGGGCAATAAAAACCAAGTGTGCTTAGGTTACCCCTCCAGACCTCCTCTCGATCCCAACCACGGAGAGCTGAAGCCCTGTATGCCTCCAAGACATGCAGGCAATGGGAGAATCAGGTGACATTACAAAATGCATCTATGTGAATGGTTCAAGATAAAAAGATCCACTCACTCACGAGACTCAAGTGGTTTACACTGACAGATCACAAAACACTGCAGTCCCTGTACTTGTAAATGCAATATGTATTGAAATATAATCGAATAGTCATTGTTGTGAACACACAAGTATAACTACATATAGAATAGGATTCTAAGGAACTTGAGGTAAAGACAGATATTCTGATCTCGCTGACACTAGACTGCATCAGGTTTTCTGATTGCCGCAACACATGCACACACACACAACAACACACACATCTACTGTGCATTACTCACAGTAGGAAATAAGCTGTAACCTGAGGTTTTATGATAACCACATAGGGATGCCAGCAGTAATCCAAACCAATTTTCATAGGGATCAGTTCCTACATTATCCAACACCTGTTTCTAACCTGTGAGAATTTCTAGCTGTTAGGGTGATATGTATAACATCCAAATGAGCACTTGGCTTTAAAAAACGTTGCACAGAGTGACAGTATCTTACAAACTTGGAAGACGAGGTGCCCTGGCTTTGACCTTGGTGAAACAAATGAAAAACAGCAGAAAGAATCCAACCACTTAACATTTCATGCAGACAATAGGCGGGAGACTGAGTGCACACGTATCTTTTATCAGAGGTGTCGATCGTCACGGTAGATAGCAGAGTGGGTGCAGGCCACTGTCTGTGCCGCCAGATTTGAAACAAGCAGAGTAAATCTATGAAAATATCTGGCTCTTCCAGTTCACGGCCGTCTGTGGAGTGCTGACAGAAACACTCATGTAGATAGATGTCTGTCAATCAAAATCCTTACTGTAACGAGAGATCTGTCAACAACTTGGTATCTGCGCTTGGATCTAGTCTGGCAGTCCAGAGCAACAGGCCACCCACAGGCTCCAAAACCTCCACTTATACCCGAGTTAAAGGGAAGATCTTGAACAAACAAAAAAAATGATGTACTGATAACTGTGTTCTCTGTTATTTGTGGGTATGAGGTGATTTTTATGAACTGAAATGCATTCTTTTGTTTTACCATAGGCATTTGGTTCTGTTATTATCAGAGAAAGATTCAGGCCCGAAAATATGGCTTTAAATGATCAGTTTACTTACCAAGCAAATCAAAACATATATTTTCTTTACTTACTCTAATGGTAGCCTGGTGTGCCGAGGTTTTGAGATACGCACCCTGCTGCAACCACAATACTATGGAGGTAAGTGAGGAAGTAAGGAACTTATATTTTGTCTTATATAACACCACAAACTAAATATCTTTAATTATCTATTGCATTATGGTGGCAGAAAACCCTCTGAATATGCATTGCTGAATACCACTAAGGGATGTAATTTGGGTGAAATGAGCCTTTAACTTGAAGCTTACTGAACACATACTGTATGTGATGCCACATAAAGCAGGCCTTCATCTGTGTGTGTGGCTCATAGCTCCTTAAAGCAGAGCAGCTGGCATTAAAATACTTCAATCTTTGACAAAAATATCGTAACTCAAAGCGTACTTACGCACTGACTACATCTTATAGTCTTCCAAGCCCTGGAAAAACCTACCTGAATTAAGATATTTCTCATGAAAATGTTATCAAGGACAGAACTGAACTTTTTTTGAACTCAAACTCCTTCACAGTACAGAATAGGTATAATATAATCAATCAAATCAAAAACAATATAATCAGTGGAGCCAACTCACATCAACAATCTGTCAAAAAACAGACTCGACCAAGCGTGAAAGAAGCTTATAAAATGGTGTTGAAACTATTATTGTGCATGACTGAGTCAGGCCGTTTAGATGCGCTTGATTTAGTAGATTTGCTGAAAGGAGGACTGATGCAGCATCTGGGACAGGCTTAACAACAGTCTCTGTTAGACCAAGGAAACCCACAGTCACTGCGACCTCTAAAAACTAGGGCAAGATGTAGTAATATAGTTACACAATCAGTACTAATGTTAAGTCAACTGATTTAATTTAAAGGTGCATTCTATTAATTATAGTCCAATATACATGTAGTTGGAAGAAAACCCCTGTAACACACTACTAAGGATGCAACAAACAATTCTTTTTTTATTTCAATGAATCGGTCTGTTATTTTTAAGATTATGCTATAAATTACGTTTTCTAAAAATCTCAATAACAATAACATGTCATTAAATATCTTGTTTTGTTTGGCCAACAGTCCAAAACCCAAAGTTGTTTTAACAAATGGATGAAAGCAAACATTTAAGAAGCTGGAAACTGTGAATCTTTGGCATTATTGCTTGAAAAAAATAAAATAAAACGATTAATTAAATTGCAAATAAAACTTTTTCTGTCAATCAGCTAATCCAGTGTGGTCAACTAGTAGTCTATGCAGTCTAATTCTATCCTGTTCTAACTCCCATTAGACAAACAAATCAAATAGCCTACAACACCTGTAGTTGAGTGCAAACCCAAATACAGGTGTATTTTTAGTTTATAAAATTACAAATTATTTGTTCATTTGAAAGTGAAAATAATTTAATACCCATCTCTAACTGGTATTTATTCGTTTTTACTGCAGTATGATCATCAAAAGGAGGCCGTATCTAACAACCTGTCTGTTACTGTATGTCAGTTACATCTCTGCATGAATAGCGCTGCCAAAGCTGTTTCTGTTTTAAGACATGACTTGTGGAGAAGTGGAGTTAAACATATAATCATCACGGTAAAAACCTGATGTTGACAGAGCAGTTTTGGAAAAACACACTTGCTGATGATGACTAATGCAAGTTACCTCAGCTGCCCAGAAAATGACAGGGTAGAAATACAGTAACGGCTGACCGTAATGATGTGGAGGTCTCAACTACAACATCTAGCCTACACTTTAGGCAGCTCTAAAACTTGCTTAAATCCAGAACAGTGTATTAATAAGCGAAACAAAATATGCTTGTAAGACAAGTGAGTGGTGAGTAACGGCAAAGTTAAGTGTTAAATTTAAACGTCGCTTCTTGCTACATTACCTGAGGAGTCCTTGCGTCCTGTCGTAGCCATGTAGTTAACCGTTGTAATAAAACAATCAATATGTAAATCATATAGCTAAAGTTGAGAGTAGCCAATTGTTTTTACTGCACTATTAACTGTTTATAACTCTCACAGATGTCCTGAAACAGCAGCCGAGCCGGGCTCCTCTGCTTGATGTTAGCTCTGACGCACTTCCGCGCTCTCAGGCCACGTGACCGACACCATGTGACCTGAGCTCCAGCGCGCTCCAGTGACCTCGGGTACAGGGCACTGCTTTGCAGAAAATGATGCCTGATCAGCTTGCTTGTTCATTACTGATTAAATAAATAATATACATGTTTTTTTTACTGTGACAGAGGTGATTTAAGTTTTTCCATGATTAAAAAAAATCTTTTTTATAACTTAAAATAATAATCTAGTAATCACCAAATCTAGTACATAAAGTACCCTCAAGGTTATTCAACATCATGCTTGATGCTAAATAAATGACCATAACTCGGGGGTCATGAGACAGACTCACTCACATATTTGCACAAACAATCTCTTAATATTTCCAGGTTCTAGTTATTCTTCACAAGTGAATATGATTATCTATCTCAGTGTGTAATTACTGTATTTAATACAGATCAAAACGTAAATTAATTATATTATAAAAATAACAAACCTACAGAAAGCAACCTTGGCAAAGGTTTAAGCCGATCTGTTATTTTTGCTTTTCCATATATGTAAATGAGGCAGTGGAAACGTTGCAGATATTTTCCAATAGGTGTTAATTTCAACAATGTCTGCTATTTAAATTAAGGTTAATAAAGATTGTATTCATTACAGGATTACTTCTGTTCGTCTGATCACTCACTGAAAAGACTATTGCTCAATTACTACATTTCACATTTCTTACAATTATTTTCCGTCACAATCAATCACGACAAACAAGTAAATAGTCTACTGAGTCTGTCAAATGTAATTTAAACAGTCATTATCTATTGAATTCAGCCCAGATGTACCTTACAGCTATTGAGTCTCTTCAACTCATTAGTCTAATATCTTGCAATCACATTTGTGATATCTGAAACAGGAGCAGCGGGATATGTCTCCATGTCTCCTACTTTTTTGTCACCTTCCCTCCCTGCTTTTACAATGCTTAACTTTCCAGTTGCAGCATGCTTTATGGTAAAACACTATAAAATCTAAATATCGTTATTTTCCGAGTTCAAGAACAAATATCTGTATCCAGAAAACATCCCTTTGTGTATTTATTTACATTCCATCAGATCCAAATACAGGTTTAAACATTATATTGCACAAACACACATGCCAACCATAGTGCTTGAAATGCAGGCTTAAAGCGTGACACAAGTAAAGCTGCCCCACCTTTGGGATGCACCCGTGTGAGACTGTGTTGTGGTGATCCCACAATACAAACATGAGTAGTCTGAGAGGGATACAGCTATTATTCCATCAGGCCAGTCAATACAGAAGCAGTCACATGTTTTATCTGACTAATATGGTATCATGGGGAAATGGATGGTTTTCCATCAGCTGTTTGGCGTGGAAATTGTTAATCCTCTGTAAAAAAAACCCCAAGAACCAGATAAATTAATTGACATTTTAGTGTAATGTTTACATACTGTATTTGCAAGTCAAGTCTCTGTCACGACTGGTGGAACGAAGGACTGGACCCAAAAGCACGACTCACGAGACGAGGTTTTTAAAAGAAAGATGTTCTTTTATTGTGTATGGGAACACACTATGGTAAACTAGGCTAA
>JAVQJL010020298.1:0-32428 GCA_036024295.1 Nannoperca obscura | reverse complement strand
ACACCTCCCCCTCCCCCCCCCCCCCCCCCGTTTCCATTCTCCTCACTTTTTTCTCTCTTTCACTTCCTGACTCCTTTTCCTCTTACAACTTTAGAACATCTTCCTTCCCCTTCTCCAGTCCCTCGTCTCATCCTGTCTGCGTCTCGGGTCTTGCTGCCTTCTTTGACACTTTCTCTTTCTTCCCCATTTCTTCATCCTTCACTGTCTCATTCTGTCTTTACCATCCTCCTCCTTTTTCTTGTGAGGAGTGTCCCCCTATCCCCCTCTTCATCATCAGCAAGACAGGACAATGGGGCCCATCTTCTCCCCTGGCCTCTCTCCACTCACCAGAGTCCCTGCCAGATTCTTCCCCATGGCTGAGCATAAGACAAGCTCTCTCCTCCTGGGAACAAACTCTCTCCACCCGGGCCTCTCTAATGGTCTGGAGGGAGCCATGCGCCTCACTGTCTATCCACTCCAATTAGAGAGATCTCCCTTTCTATTTGTCTTTTCATACCCACATCTTTCTGACTGAAGCCTAGTCATTTGGTTTATTTTCAAACTATATTTTCACCTTTTTTCAACCATGGGCTACTTCTCTTTTCCTTCCCTTTGTTATTCATGCTGACTTGCTCTCTCTCATCTCCACCTCACCTTTTTTGGGCCTTTTTAAGTCTTCAAACTCATCAGCCTCACTGGTTTAATTGGGGGTACAATGTGGCACAAATCGATACACGAGGGTGTTCAGGCTTTAACAGGAAACACACATATATGACTCACACATCGCCTTCAAATGCATCTGCAGCTATTCTTCCGCGCCTACGTAAAGCATGTGAGTTACTGTCAGTCACACGGTATCTGGGTAGGAACATTCAAGGCCAAGCGAATGAGCCTTGTGACAGTTCTGTTTCAACATCTTCACACTGTGACACACACACACACACACACACACTTCTTGCTTTTCCTTTCTTAGCCTTCATGCCACTGCATCAAATGTACTCACAGTTGGGGGCAGGAGTGCGGGGGCGGTGAACAAAGACACTTCCAGTTAAGTGTATATGAATGGACTTAATCAGATGGTGATTCAATTTTGGGGTATGCAGGCCTCCAAGTCAGCTGCTTCTTTGGCATTGAGCTTTGATGATCTCAGCAAAATTCAACACAGAAAAAAAACAAACTAACAAAAATTTCTGGTACATTGTTCCTGAGTCAGGTTGAGGCAAACGATAAAGATTCAGTTCACCCACACGACCTGCATGGTTCCTGTAAATATAATTAAAGAGAAACATAATGTCTCCCTGATGTTGGCGTAGGTGTTATTGTGTTTTAACATGATTTATATGATGTTAAGATAAAAGCCCCACCCTGCTCACATACAGCTGAATGTGTCACAGGAGGGCCTACGTGCTGCTTTTTGCACTTGACTGCACCTCTGATTATGCAAATCGGCATATCATGCTAACAAAATACTATTATTCTTCATCTTGTTTTTGCAGCTTGGTTAATATTAGAAGCCTTTAATGCAACTATACACTTCCATTTCAAAAATTGTCCAGTATTTATCAAGGAACACCACACTGGACATGCTTTGAGAGAAAAATACAAAACAGAGGCGTCTGATTTTTTTTTTTAACCCAGCAGCTGATGGAAAACTGTCAACAGGCCATGTGGAGTATGAAGCTCGAAATGTTGTGATCAGAAAGGCATAGATGTCCTGAAAGGAGAGAGGGTGGTAACATAAAGGGAGGGCAGCATGATCGAAGGATTCACTGATAGTAGTGAAAAGAGGAAGAGTAAAGAGATTACACAAAAGAAGGAGAGATAGATGAGGGGAGGGAAGGATGGATGGAGGAAATACCAGAATGACAATGTGGGCCAGAGGGAAGTAATTGAGAACATATGGGTCAGATCCTACCAAACCTCACCGAGGGAGAGCAAACAAAAAGAAATAAATAAATGAATAAATGAAGCAGGCCTGGGGAAAAAGTGCTGATGTTTGGTGTCAGGGGATCTAGTGATTTGTGATATTTCCCCTCTTCCCTCGCTTACTCACTGTTACACTTTTTCCCCTCACTCCCTCTTAGGTCATTTCGGGTGAGGGCACTGTAGTATTACTTCATTCGACTCCACTGCCAAGAGATGATTGTTTTGTGGCAGTTATTGAAATACAATACGAGGCATGCAGTGGATAATAAATACAAACAAAAACACAAGAGCCAGCAAAACAATAAACAAGTCAAGGACAGGGAGGCTTGAGGGCAACAATGGGGCAAGTGCTGCCTTCATAAGCTTTGCAACTGCATAAACAATTTATCATGAGATAGGGAGGAATTTTAATTACATTATATCCAGGAACGGGTGTAGTTTGGAAATGTTTTACACTTGTGCCAATACAATACCTGAGTTTTGATACCAAAATGCAATTTTTTCAACACCTTTGACAAATATAATCATGTTTTTCCTCATTTAACAAACAGTTCTCAAATGCCTCTTACATCTTAGTGAGAAAGCAGGCACTATATCTAAACTATGTTGGAAAGATAAGATAAAAATCAATCACCATTTACTTAGCCACTGACGTTTAAGTTGCATTATCTAATTAAATATCATGAATGTGTTCATAGCTTTGTTTAAACTGTATGGGGAGCAAACTACCAGACACGCCCATTATTGTATGTCTTTGTGTGCATATATGTGTGTGTGTGTGTGTGTGAGAGAGAGTGGAACAGAGATAGATAGGCAGACAGATAGAGCTTCAGTGAGTGATGAGCCTCCCAAAAATTCTGTGCCATCAGGGTCAGCACATTCCCTCTGACTTAGCTGCCAAAAGATCTCAGAGATCACCATCCATTAGGAAGATTGGCTCTTAATTCTGTAACCTAAGGGGCAGCACTGGGATGTGGGAGCGTGAGGCCTTGATGACAGGCCGTGTGTCTGTGCATGTGTGTGTAGAGCGTGACCTTTAAATCCAATCTACATAACTGACAATGTGGAAAGAAGCTATAAAGTATCCTAGAAATACAAGGGCCTTAACCTTCTATGATGACTGGCTGCTATTGGCTGACCCATCAACCATATTCCTGTTACTAATCTGCACAGACTCCCCATCAATATGGACTTGCACTTGATAGACATATGTGCCACTCCCAGCCAGATGCACTGATTCTGGCACTTGCATCCCACATGTAGCCACCAGCGTGATTTTATCCACAGATATGAAAAATCTGATGTGAGAAAATGTGGTGCTCTTACAACAAAAAGCGTGCGTCATCGCTGGCTGATGTGTAACACTTTGGCATTATTCTTTAATTGCCTTACAAAGGCGTCAACGTGGTGGTGCCATGCAGCCAAGAGACAGACATATAGGCCTGTGACTCATCACGCAATGTAAGACGGGGACAAATGAGTATCTTTTAATAACCACTTCATTCCTTGTGGCTGAGCATTAAAGAAAAGTCTATGCTGCTTTTATTGTTTCATTGACTTGGCTTCATTGTCTGGGAGCGCGCGGGTTTGAACTTTAATCGTGATATATTGACGACTGTAAATATTTTCTGAACACAACAGAGGCGATGGGCTCTCAATTGACAAAGAGGGTGAGTGATCCTATTTCTCACATCTTGCTGTCTGATGCGTCGCGCCTCGCCCTTTCCGCTCGGTGAGTCTGTGCGCCACCGTCGCTCCCGGTAACAAAAGGCATCGGTGACTCCTGTCTCCGCCACCGGTGTCAAGTCAGCCATATTATTAACTGTGGCATCTGGCCATCGTCTCCAAAATAAAGTCCGTTATTAATTAACGGTTTGCAAGCAAAGTGACGAAAGTAGAGTATTGGACAAAAAAGGAGCAGAGGGTTCCTTTGATCGTTGTTCACCAACAACGTTCCTTTTACAGAAAGTAGGACAAGGTACAAGTGCAGATCAGTAGTCTACATGTGAACTGTAGGCGAAGGAAATTCGGATTATTGTTCGAAGCTTTAATTTTGAAGGCAGAGAAGTCTAATTTCCGGTCTCATTGTGTCTCTCTCTGGCTGACTTGACGCAGCTCTCCGCGCCTTGGCACACACCAAATTCGCAGTTGCCCACAGCGTAGGTGCTGCAAGGATGGCCAGCCTCCCGCGGCTTTTGCACGTGTTTATTTAGACTTTAGACTTACAACAGGCACGTTACGCATGAACAGTCGAATCCATCTCCATCTCGGCAACTGTTTTATAGGCTTTTTGGAGTGTCTCGATCTAAGTGCGTACAGGGAAACCGGGGAGACGAGAGATGCGACGCCTGCTGCTGGCTTCATTGTACTCAACTCCTGTCATCGAAACACACGTTGGGTTTCTTCTACAGAGATAAATTACTGCATAAACGCACTAACAGACTGTATTTCTTTGCACTTTGAGACAAGTGCTGTCTCCTTAATACGCACGAGTGAATGAATGGATGAACAATATGAACATAAACTATAGGCTATGTATTACTATTTACTTTAACCTATGCTATTGTTAATTACCGGACTCAATATCCTATTGGCATTCAATTAATTAAGTGATGGAAGTGTTTAATACAGTGTACAGCACTACTACCACTCCCTGAGCAGCGAGCAAAGCCTGACACGCCCATATCCAGATGTAGCTGTTCAGCACCAAAAAACCAAGCGAGACAAAAATGCATCACTTAAACACTAAAATACACACATACACTCACACACATACAGTAAAATGAGACTTCAAGTGGCGAGGAAAAAGCTGAGAGGCATGTGTGCTTACTTTTCTGTCCGTCACTTCTTCCCCTACCGCCTCCACCACCCCAGAGCACTCCATTCCTGGGGAGACCGGCGGGGACGGCAGCCGGTCGTACAGCCCCTGTCGAGCCATCAGGTCTGCGAAGTTCAGCCCGCAAGCCTTGACCCGCACCAGGACCTCGCCAGCCTTGAGCGCCGGCTTGCCCTTCTTCACCTGCAGCTTGACTTTATCATAGCCCCCGTAGCCGGTGAGCACCAGGGCGCGGTAGGTGAACGTCTCCTCTTCGGGGACCTTCTCGGTGGTCGCCGCTGCCTCGGCGGCGCCGGCGGGTGGGGACTCGGTCTTGGGGGGCTCGGTTTTGGGCTCATCAGCGGGTTTGGTCTCCTGCTTCTGGTCCACGTCGTTTTGCTGCTGGGCAGGTGCGTCCTCTCCAGACATTGTGCAGGGAGCTGTGAGACAATGATGCGTCTAGAAAATGACTTGGAGGCTTCTTCACTTCTTGTGCTTGTGTTGCCGTGGACGGACTTGTTGTTCTGCTTGCCTTGCAAATAAAAGTAATGCGAGAGTCAGAGCTTCTTTTTCAGCAGTCTTGCATGGAGACACAAACCCGGACAGAGTGGGCTGCTCAGTGGCCAGTGGCTGTCAACGCCGCGCTCTGACAGAGAGTGTGAGTGGGACGAGACAGAGGCAGGCTGGAAAACCCGGAGAGCTCAGAAACCCAGGGATTGGCGCGTGTAATTGGATGGGTTGGCTGTTTGGGTAGGGCTATAAGATAAGCCTATATTTCATCAAGCAGAAAGGTGGTTTGCAAAAATGTCCATTGCAGCTAAAAGGCAAATGAAAGTTGAAGCCAAATAAAAAAAACCTGCTTCAAAACCTGTTGATTACTGCAAGTCTCCTCAGGCACATTAAAGTTCAAATGTTGTAGTATTATTTTAAAAAAATAGCATTCCAAACAATGAAACACTTAAATTGCACACAGGAAGCCACAGATAAATAGTATTATAGGTTTAATTAAAATAAGTCACTATAAACTCAACATGACTTATCGTTTTGAGCTGTCGATGACATATCTGTAGAATATAGTGCACATCTACCACTCAGATGAGAAATAGAAATAGAAGGCACTATTATTGAATCAATATTTCTTTCAGCAAGTATTTGTTTATTGCTGGCTGTTTACTGCTGCTTGTTTCACAGTTAGGTTTGTGTTGCTTGAACAGAGGAAATGTCTGTTTATGCTGCCTATTCTACAGTAGGATTTGCAGGAACTTTGGGCTTGCGTGTGGTTCATTGTTGTAACTTCCCCGCACAGGCAGCTCAGAAAAATATGAGTTTGTGTTGAGGTCACGCCAGTTTCTGATTAAACGATAAAACCTGCTTTGGATTATTCAGCTTCAGAGAGCCAGAGCCATACGACAGGATGACCTCTCCATCAAAGGCTAGTATACACATGGGACAGGGCCACTCATTTTGGACAAAGTCTTAGTGGCTCGTGTGATAGAAACAAATAGTTAAACTGTCAGTGTCTCTTATATTTGTCACAAAGAGAAAGAGTGTATTCACATCCAGCTCTGTTTAGGGCTGAGAGACCACATCCATTCAGAGAAATATGACCACTAGAGAAGTGGTGAGACACCTTGTGGCTGTAAAGTGCCACTCAGCACTCCTGAGGCCAGAGTCAGCAATGTCCCAATCAATATCCCACAGGGGCTCAATGATGTAGGATGCAGGCATTATTGATCTGCCCACTTTGACACGGGCAAAATGTTACAAGGCTGATTGTCTGTTCTTCTGTTCATCCTTAACAACCGCACTGAGCCACTCTGAATATACATCAGTATGCTGTGGGGGCTCGCAGAGTGGCTCTTCCCCTCATTAGCTCTGGCAGGGCCAGTATGGTAATGTCGCAGCGAGGCACAGTCAGGAAAATGACTTGGCCTGCTGGTTGGAGTCTGAAAAAAGAAAGGATTCGAAGACAAGCATAATGCAAACGCGTTCTTTCTGTCTTTCACCGTGAGGCCAAGAAGACCATTTCAGAACACGTTCCAGCAAATAAAAAGGTTATAAAAAGTGTCCATCACAGGAAATGGCTGGTGTAGTGGGGACTTCCTCTATTGTCTAAGTAGGTTACTGAATGCATAATGTTGCTCAGTGGTATATTGTGGACTGGATAAAGTACTGTGTCACCACTCTGCCAGGCAAATAGACTGAATCTGCAGGTCTGGATGGTCTTTAAGGATTTGTGTGTCTGAACTACAAACACATTAATATTTTCATTTTCACTTCCATTAAAACTGAGAAAATACTGGGATTTATAACAAATCTAGAAAAGGGAGTTATGACAAATCATGAATAATACCTTCATGTTTAGTAGTTACAATGATGTTACAATGAAGTATTAAGGTGCCTACATGTATCATTGGTCTGTTCAGACTGGTTACATTTACCAGGTAAATGTTATTCTTTAGTGCATTATTGCTGTATCCTTGAGCAAGAAGAGATGCCAACATGGAAGTAGTTAACTACTGGTGCCTTACAGCATTGGATTTCTTTTCTCATCTCACCAAAAGATCAGTGGTTGGTCTCAGGGCTGCAGTGTACAGAAGTTGCCAAAGCATATATGCATTTCCCATAGAGTCATTTGCAGAAGTTAAAACAAAATGCTTAGTTTGGAAGAACCTTTGTTCGTTCTACAGTAAAGTCTATAGGATCAATCAATTCTTCTTTGCAAGTTTGCAGAATCAAGCGAGCTCAGCCCAGAAGCTTTTTTTGTAATTGACCCTCCTGTTGAGTGATCTGGCGCTGCCATGTTTGCTCTATTCATGCGTGAGTGTAATGAGTTCATTGGCTGAGTAGTATATCCATCAACAAGGCATCTCTTATAGCACAAACCCATTCAGCACAATCATAGTAATATATAAGCAATGGGAAAGCAGAACTCTACACCCACCTGCTGGCAGATGCAGCGGACTGTGTTCAATAGTCAGTAGGAGATTGTGTATATGTGGCATTGTTCTTCTCATGTTCAGCTATTTAAAGTGTCCAATGTCCTTAACAAAAAAAACAACTGACCAGAAATATAAGAAGTAATCAGTATATGTTTTTGTGGGTTTTATGTGAAATTAATTTTAAGAGAATTGGGAAATGTATTTAAGAACAAAATGATGAGCTTAAGCAATTTCCTATAGAGACCGAGTTCAGATTCACAGTCTGTCTGTCGTGTTACATGATTTGGGCTAAAATATACAAAAGTCTAATACTTAATGAATACATCCTGCCACCTGCTGTTCTATTGGCCCAAAGAGTGACTTTGTCTCTAAAGGGCCATCGTCCCAAATCACACAAAAACCTCACTTTTTCTCACTTACTCCAAATGGTAAGTTTGCCCAGGTTTTTAGATATTGGCCTCTTAAACTTGGACCACCCTTCTGATATAATGGAGCTGAAAGGAGTTTTGCTTGCACTTTTGAAAGCACTGAACAATTTAATTTGAAAAACAACTTCTACAGAAACAAGGATAATCCTCAGAACAGGCTGTCAACCGTTTTATACGATTTTGAACTTGGAAAGACTTGCTGCTCCTGGAACAATTTATAACTCACTTTAAGAAATCCACAGTATATGTTTAAGAGTACAAACCTTTTCTTTTTACTTCATTTCTACCCCATTAAACATCTCACCTCTCTTTTTTCTTGTAACCCTTCGGGGGCCTGACCCCTGGACGACTGCAATATATATAAAGTAGTTCAAATTACCACCACCACAACCAGCTACACCATTAAAATGCTGCGTAGGCATTAATGTATCAGTATCAATAATCTAATAATGTCATGTACAATAATATATCAGCTGCAGGGGCACTTTTGCCCCATTTTGTGGACAATACTCCTGTTCTATCTGATAATACTTTACTAACATAGGTTTAGAGTTTAGAGTTTGAATGCAGGACTTTTATTTTTATTCGTGTGTTTTATTACATTGTTGTAGTAATAGCTCCTGCTTATTGCTGTTAATGTGTTCTCAGTATACTGCATGACTTTTGCCGCTTGTAAATTGAATGTCATGTAATACCATTTTTGTCCAGAAGGCAGCGGTGTCGGTCTTCGGGGGAGAAAAGATGACTCAACAGGGCTGACCAGTCCTGGCACGTGGTTCCGCGTCATTTAATTGTCTCATTCACAAAACCAATAACTCCTCAGCGGGGCACTTTCAAGGAATGTCATCTGATTGTAAGACGACGACGCCCATAAAAACAGCCCAGTCACCTCTAACTACTTAATTTGATGGACTATTTTATCTATGTACGCTGCATTTATTGTATCACCATTAAGAGGTCATGCTGGCACTAAATCAAGAGGTGTAATGTGCAGGGTATTTATGCTGCTTTCCCAACAGTAAAGGAGAAAAATAGGCATTCAGTCCGTGATCATCATAGGACAAATAAACACTGCTATATTAACACAGAAAAAACAGAAAAAAATAATAACTAACACACTTCCACATACAATATTCTGCTCTCTAATTAGAAATATTAAAGCTAAAAGCCATATTTGCATATTAAATTGCTCAGTTCAATTTGGCTAATTAAGGAGAAACTGAATTCCTTCCATCATATTCCTAAATATCCAGAGCAATTTATCACAGCATCCAAAGCAGCTGTGGTGAAATGATCACCTTACAACCTCGCTAAAAGAAGAGTGACTTACAGTGTGCCACTAATTTGAACAACCAATGTCCTCAGCACTGCAGTAACTGGTTTCAGCTCCCATCAGGGTGCATTACCTTTGTTTGTTTTTGTGCTCTGCAGAAACCACTAAGCTTCTTATAGTAATATATAACAGCTTACAATGAGTGCCATCCATGTGGCTTCTAGTTATTGTGGTGGGCTAATAGTAGATGCAGCCTAATTCTGATGTTCTCAACTTTAAAGTTCCTAAAGCAATATAATACAGACACTATAGGGATAGAACAGAATTGACTCCATAAACTATTTGAGTCCCGCGGATATAGCCACTACTTATTCTGCTAATATCATTGAGATATTGAAATGATACCATTGGAGGCAAAAACGCGCAGGAAGGTCACTATAAACAATTTGTCCATTTTATTTCCCACAAGAGCAGCCTATTAGAGTTGAGAGGATGTGACTCGGGCCTGAATATTAGGAAGGCGTGGCCAGTAATCAAAGTACCAGTTGTCTAGGGAGGGCTGTGTGCGTCCTTCCTGTGGTTTTGGTAGCCGACCAGTCAGACAGTCTGTCAGCGGGACCTGAGAACTGCGAGTAGGACAGGAGGAGCTGGATAAAGCGCACCGGGTCGGCGCATGTATTCTCTCGTTTTTCTTTCCCGTCTTCGACTTCGCTGCGTCTCTTATCGGATGCCGGATGCAATCTATCCCCGCGTCAATAATACACCTCTTACGGACAAACCATGGACAGTCTAGGCAGCCGCTGTAAGATTGTGGTGGTCGGGGACACGCAATGTGGGAAAACGGCACTTCTGCACGTTTTTGCCAAGGACTGTTATCCAGAGGTAGGTCTATCAAAAGTCCGAGGAATGAGATCAGGAGTTTGTGAATGAGTGAGGAGCACTGGCATTGAAATGTAATAATAAACGGTTCAACTTCCGCACTTGTTCAGCAGATCATCCACCTGCATAAAGACAGAAACGTTCAAACAAAAGGGAGAGGGAGCTGTAATGAATACCTGTAATAGTCCTGTAATGTCTAAATGGACTTTTTATTGTGTCTGCAGTACTGCCCATAAACTTTAAGGCGTTGTTTTCATCTGCTATAATATCTCTATATTTCTAAAATATCCCACAAGGGCTTTGTTGTGAAATGTGTCTGTCATAATATTAATTGTCTACTGCATCTTTTCAAATATGATATTCATCAGCCCGTGCCTTATCTTGTGCCTCTTAACTGTATAACTGACATAAATCCCTTATTTTCAGAACTATGTGCCCACAGTGTTTGAAAACTACACAGCCAGCTTTGAGATAGACAAGCACCGGATTGAGCTGAATATGTGGGACACGTCTGGTAAGACAATTTCATGTCTCTGTCTGCGCCGTCTCTTAAAGGCTGACATCAAATCAATCCACTCCCAGCCCCGCCACGGTGCCTGTCCCTGGCTGCGACCGTGGGAGGACTGCCTCCAACTCCCCTAACCAACTTTTCCAGGATTCATCTCTTTGACAAATTGCTTTGACCTTGTCAGCTTCAGATGGATGTCTTTTGTTTTTAGTTTAGTTTTTTTTTTTAGCTTGGGGCATCTGCTATTTGTGATTGTTGTCTTTGCTAGAAACCTCGGTGCCAGCCACCATGTCTCTTGGTGCCGTGTGTTTGCATTCCTTTATGTGCTGTCCTCTGTGTGTGGCTGGATCTTCTCATGCTCTGGCCCGGGGTCAGGCGACTGTAGGGGGAGAGAGGGGTGAGGGGATGGATAATTGAGACAGGATGGGCCTCAAGGGACCAGTAACTGCCCTAAATGTTTAAGTGGTTTCATCAGTTTGACCGATGCACTGGTTTGCTGACAGATTGCGCCCGATGTTTGACGTGTTGTCTGCTGGTTTCCTCCTATGCCACATTTTCACATGTACAGACGGTCAACTCTGATGTTAAGTTTTATTTCCTTTGCAAATTGAATTCAGACACTTGTTAAAGAATAAATGAACATAAACAGAGCAATTTGTCTAGAGTTTGCACAGCTGGCCACCACACCTATAGGCCACCTCCTGCAACCCTGAAATGTATTCATCAAGGTGAAAGTTGTAGTGACATGATTCAGGGTCTTTTCTACCCTGAATAAAATTTTTGGGGAATTCAAAATGTCAAATTTGAACATGCTGATATGCTACTGATGATGTCGGTGGTAAAAAATTGTTGGTCTGCAGAAAAGAATCCACACCAGCCGTGTTGTCCCATCAGGGGGGGACCCCCTCTGAAAACAAAGCATCTATACTTTGTCTGGTCAATGACTTTTATGTAAAATCCATACACTGATTATGAATATGCTTCTTGCTGGGGGAAGTCGTTTTGGCCACCAGTCAGCCAGTGGCATCAGTGAGACCCCTGTCATGCTCTACTTTCATCCCAGTTTTATCAGCATGGTTGGATTAACTGGTCTGAGCTACCCTGAGATCTGCATCTCATCAAAGTCATCCCAGGCCAGAGCCTGCTGTCAGCTATCTGACCAGTGACGAGGCAGAATATGACAACCTCCCAGTGGGAATTCCTTCTTTTACCATAAACATTCCCAAACCTAAAACTATTTTCTGGGACATATGATGGTATTATTTATTTACATGCTCAATCAGAGAAAGGTTGTTTTATCTTGGACCTCATGTTGACCTGGAGAGTAAATCTGCTTGAGCCTGTCAGTCAGAGGTCGGGGTCCTCTGGGGCCCGGGGCCACAACTTAGAGTTCCTTATCTCGGGGCTGTAAGAGCCTAATGATGTTGTGGGAGTGTTGTGCTTCTGTCCATCTTCAATCCTCTAAACCACGTTTAACAGTGTTAGTCTTTAATCTTCAGCCAGGAGCCGCCCACCCCACAACAAACATGACGTCACCCAACCCACAGGGCAAATGTGTGTGTGTGTGTGTTCGGGAAGCATATGTGCTTCTGTCTGTGTTTGTGTGTGTGTGTGTGTGCGCGTTCAGAGGTCCTTGTCTAGTGTGGCATTATTCAGTGATTCCCAGCAAACACAGATGTTCATATTTTCTCTCAACAAGAAAAATAATTGGCTCACACTTAGATGAAAAAAGGCTTTCATCCGAAGAAAATAGCATGTCTCCTATCGTTCCTCTTTTAGAATCAGGTTTTTTTTATTGCTTCAACCCCCTCCTCCTTAAGCGCCCTCTTTCTATGTCTTCTTTTCTCTCATGTACAGCAGCAGCAGTCGCAACACTTCAGTGCCCAGGCTCATAGGCATGGTCACATCGTTATTCATACCAGTAAAACTTCCGACTGAAATTCATTTATTTCAGTGGAATCGCTGCGATCAGTGGATTTACCCATGGAAGTGAGGTCATTGTATGACATGCTTTGGCATAGAGTTAAACTTTGGTAAACTTCTCTGATTTTACTCTGTGGGCCGTTTACAAACTGTCTTGACAGTGCTGACCTTTTGAGGGAACCGAGAAGTCCAAAACTGAGGAACCTATCAGGGTAGTTGTGCGCCAAATGAGGAACAATGCCAACAGAGATTTCCTCTTTATACGCACTTTGCCTGCGCACCAGTCTGCTGTACACTGGACAATTTCATTTTGACCTGACATTTGCATCAGTCAATCCTCCACTTGCTCTCTCGAAGCCACAACACATTCACCGCCAGCTGTTTACAGCAGTTTTTTCTTTTATCGAACAACCAAGCTTTCAGCCTCTTCACATAAAGTATTGTCTTGCTTTTAATTGCTGGTGAAGTCTGCTTGCTGTTGCCCGGCTCTTTTCACAAAGCATTATTGATCACTATCAGAGGCAGGGCTATTTAAACAGCTTGCGTCTCGCCTGGTTCACATTTCTCCTGCAGGGTTAGATGTTCATTGCCCTTAAAAATGCTCCCAGCATTTGTTGTTGCAGCATGGAAGTCGACCATTGATTAGTTTGGTCTCATTAATAGCAGTTCTTCCACAAGGGTACTCCTTGCAGGATGGATGAGAACAGGGGTGAGGTGTTTATCTAATTGAGGGCATTACTGAAACTTACAGTGTAAATCTTGCCTGTCGGTGCATGTATGTGCTTGTGTTGCAGCTCTGAACGAATGGGTATTTTAAGAAGCATTAAACAAACAGGGAGGTCTTATGACTTCTGGGAACTAGAGGGCAACTTTCAGTTGCGCTTTGTATTCTGTCCTGCATTCAGCTCCAGACCATCTGGAGAATCAAATCAATTATAAAGTGATTGAATGGAATTCCAATGAGAAAAACAACTATCTGTGTATGTGTGTTATTATGTCCCATGAATGAGCAGCCACATAAATGGTGTAGTCTGTTTCATCATTGCATGTATCTGTCTCTTAAATTACGTTTTAGGCAATCCAACATGTTAAGTAGTCAAAATTTTAATGTAGCTCGGTGATAACTTCTGGTCTGAGGGCCATTAGTGATTACTGTCGACGCTCATGGGGCCCATTGGTAGTCAGACAGTCTGGGTTTTTTCTGAGCCTGAGGCATTAATGCACTCCTCCTCTCTTCCCAATATGGTATGGGTGCCTGGGAAAGATTCCCTCTAGGCTTGGCCTCAGACTAATACCCCACTAAGAGAGTGTGTGCTGCTTCCTACAAGTCCAAGTCATGACAGGCCAGGTTTCCCCAAACTTACAGCAGTACACTCGCGTCTCTTTCTGTTTCTCTTTTCTGCCGCCTCTCTAATGCCTGACCTGATTCTCACATGAAGACTGGAACTCACATTCTGTTCAGTCATGCTGACGTGTGCTTTCAAGTGGCAATCAGCAGGAATCTTGTTTTTCCTTCGTCTTTTGCTGACATCTTTGCTACTATTCGCTCATGCTGTTTTTTTTTTTTTTTTAATGTTCACTGTACTTCCCAGAGGTCTCTTTTCATTCAAATCATGTGTCCCTCAGTCTCATCCTGAGAAGTTCTGACGATGAAATCTGAGTTTCTTTGCCTGATCAGTGATGTTGGCTATCGCTTCCCGTTGTAACCACCCAGTTCCATCTCTGTTTATTTCCAAACAAAGTGCCCTTACTGCTACTGGGAATATGAAACGCATCACTTGCTGTGCAGTGGAGAATTTTCCTGCAATAGATCTGCCTGACACTGAGTGTTCACAACAACAAACATAAAAGCTTTTATGAACTGGCTACAGTATGAAGCACTATTGTGCTGCACTGTCAGTTATAGAGAGCAGAAAAACATTTATCTGAAAAAGTCACAGCTTATTACTCTTAAGAGATTCTGAAATAAAATTACAACTCACACGAGTTTCAGACCCATTTTTCTTTGTTGAGTCTTCCTCCGTTAAAGTCATACTTAATGTTTTTGTAATGGCTCATTTGCCACAATGAAGCTGTCTTGTGTTTTCACAGTCAGAGGTGTGATTGTTTTTGATGTGAGTGATAATAACAAGACACTGAAAGTATGTAACGCCACTCCCAGTGCCAGCTCTCGCTCAGAGTCACAGTCTGGCTGTTTCCCTCCTCTTAAACTGACTTTCCAACATTCCTGGTTTCTAAATGCTCTTTAAACCCCACATTCTCAAAGCACTGGACCAGTAGAGCATCCAGAGGCTTATAAAAACACACTGAGTTCAGTGGGCTTTCCGTTCCTTAACACTTTTCCACTTGATTAATCTTTAATAGAGAATGCGTGAACTACAACCACAACGCAGAGCGGAAATAAAATCAACAGACCCCCCTCTGCCGTCAAACCTACAGCTCACTGGAGTCAGAGGATGCTCAGAAAGTGTTATCGGACCTGAGCAGCGAGCATGCTGATCACAGGAGATAACATTTTCTGCTCTTGGCTGTTACAGTTGGTCAGTTTGGCCTCCCTACTGTAATGTTTGACTCGGTGTTAAATTATTAAAGATTCTCATTTTCCTTCTCTTTTCTCTCTCTGTTGCTGAAGAATGAGATGCTGCAACCTGCCAAAAAAGGCAGGTGCACATGTAACCACAGACCGCAAATGTACCTTTTTTGTTTATTTTTGTCAGCATCCTGAAGGGAGGATGACGACATCCTTTCAAGTGATGTTCACAAGCCTGAGTGTATGCACTGAGCCTGAGCCCTGAACGTTGTTCCTACCCTTTGCTTAGCCAGCCCAGGGCAATAACTGCCTAAATGAAACCTGTTTTGATGATGCATAACATGCTGGAAGGCACTCCCCTGCACTGGGGAAGAACGCCTGCATGACAGTTTAGGGTAATGAGTAAACAGAAGAAGGTGAAATAATGTAACTAATAATAACTGTTTGTGCCCTCGTAATTAAACAAACGCATACTTTGAAGAAGTCTGGTAAATCTTTACCCACCAGTTCATCCTACATGCAATATTGTAATGGTCCTTTCAATTAATCGATTAGTCTATAAAATAAAGAACTCCAAACATATTCAGCGTATTGTTTGTGAAAAGTACAAATTTAATGGAAGTTTTCCTTTTCAATTTGGTGGCTGAAGTATGAGCACAAGAACAGCTGAGCACAGAGCGCAGTTTGTAATGTTGTTTGACTTGTGACTGCCATGTTGGAAATAAACTTGGGCCTTTGCGCCAGATTTCCAAACTGCGTAGACCGTCACTGGAATGCATTGGAAGTATTTCTGGAAAGAGGGGGTACCGCTCGGTCCTCTGGGGCTTTATGAGCTTGACAGCAGAATCGCAGAGAATATATTCCGGCTTCTCCGTGACTCTCATCCCCCATGGTGTGAAGTTTGGGATGAGCCTCTCTAGCAGGCTGCACCTGATAATCCCGGGGTTTACAGTTAATGGTTAGAGCCCATAAAGGCATTTTACATATTAGAAATCTAACGTCAGGTGAAGAGGACGTGCAGCCTGTCCGTGTCATTGTACTGTAAATTGTACAGACCACTTCACATTTTATAGCTGAGGACTTTAGTGACTTCTGTGCTGATCACTCCATCATGATAAGGAATTATGAGCCTAGAAATGTAAAAACAAACCCCACTTCCTTCGATTGATTATAATTATTTAAATGCACTCACTAACTCCAAATAAGAAAAAAAAAAAGTAAATGCTGTGCTTTATTTTAACAGCCACTCAGAGGCTGTTGAGAGCCTTAAATATTCAGGTCTTCCATTACACAATAACTAAAATGTCACCTATAGAATTACAGATGCATCCTATTGTAAATACATTACATTACATTTAGGCATTTAGCAGACACTTTTTTATCTAAAGCGACTTCCAAATAAGAGCTTTACATAAAGTGCATAGAACCATGATTGAAAACAACAAGATAACTATAATTATTTTTGCATTACAAGAACAAATGCCCTCTGAGTTCCTGGCATTCCCTTCTTCCTCCTCCATCCCTGGAGCTCAGCACTCAGTGAATCATTTTCTTAGACTGTTACACAAAGGGTCAACAATTTAAAAAGGAAATGGCTGCCCATATGTTACAGTAGCTGTAAGAGAAGATGATAAAACAAAGGAAACTATAACAGAAGAATTGTTGAAGTCAGTTGTCATTTTCTCTCTGCTATTTATTTATCCTCCCCTTTTTCTTTTCCCTTGTCAATGTTCTCCATCTCCGATAGTCCATTAGTCAAGGCGGCTGCTGCTGAAGCGCCGTGCTGAGGTCACCAGCAGTCGGGGGCTGTGTTAAGCAGGAGGGTGGGCAGAAGTGCTGCATGAAAGCCAGCCAGCCGCACTGACGGTAACACCCCAGCTGTAATTACCACACGCAAGATCTGCTCTCCTCAGTGACACAGTGAAACACACACTGGTGCAGACACCTCAGACATGACATGTACCAGCCATTCTGCCCGTTTTTACATGCATCCAAAACGTCTCGAGGATCCCACACGTTCACCCGCCCATAAACAATAAAACGAGTGCTTCTTGGAGGCCCCGGAGGAAACCGCTCCCTCTGATGTCCTATCTCTGTCAGAGGAGCCTCTAAATGTGACCATGGATAGAGCTATAAGCTGAGAACCACCACACATTCCTTCCCCACATCTCAGCCCCCATACACTGTCAGCTTAATGCAGAGCACCAGGCAAAAGTTAATAATCTGCTTAAATAGCATGTCCACTGCTGAACGGTACTGCACACTGCTGATACGCTGCATATGGCTTTTACTTAGTTAATGTGCCAATGGAATAATCCAAGTGATAAGTTATTAGGGAATGAACATTAACTGGAGTCTTTTGGTACGATGTGAAGAAAAAGAGCACTTAAGGGTTTTGATGAGCTCACACTGACTCAGATTACAAACCCTGTCTTAAGCCTTGCTATGATGTGCTACTGACAAAGGAGAAGGGAGATGTTATAGTGACTGACATGGAATAAAAGGATAAAATGGAGATTCAAATACTGTTTTGTTGGCAAACAAAAAGTGGCAGGAATACAAAGAGGCACATATGAGAATAAATTGCAAGGATGCACAATATTGACATTCTTACCATTGTTTAAAAGTTGTTTTGTCCAATACTCGTTTCCAGTGTTTACTTAAACTGCATTTATTACTGCACCTGTGATTCATTTTTTAAAAGACAATATAAAATACATAGACATCTCATTCATACTGCAGGACTGTTGTCGATCATCTTTAACTATTTTATGTATGATTACTATATATATTTTTGAATCCTCTAAAAATGTAACTTGGACTTTCGTTGCTATCTCTTTAGCTGCAAAATGCTGAGCAGGTAGTGTACAGTGAGTTTTTAGATCTTTTTGCTGAAAATCACTACCTGCTGCGACTGAAAACTACAATTTGAGTGATAATAGTTAATGGGACAGTAAAGTTGCAGGCCAGACAGCTAAACAAAGAGATGAAACTTTGTCAAGATTGAAGGGAGCTGCAGATTCAGATGATAATTTAGGTTCATGATCTAATTGGTTTTATATTGTCATTTAATACATTGTTTTGATAAAAGCATTAATTATAGCAGCTTTAACTAACTTAACTTGAGCTGTCTGACACCGTAAGTTGCTCTCCTGTAGTAGACATTGTAAAGTGAAAGAGAGCTGGATGCAACAGATTTTAAAAAGACAAGCGTATATGTGCCATAGATTCGTGAGTGCATGTATACTTGTGTGTGCGATTGAGTAGGTTAGTGAATGGGAATTCCAACAACTCTGACCCTATGACCTCCTCCTATTGTTTCTCAGCTGACCAGAGGCGTAATGGGGGCTGATGAGGGGAGCTGGAGTGCGAGCTAGCACACAATTAGGCTGGAAAGCACAGCAGCTGCTTGGACCGGTAGGCGAAGAGATTGTGGGACTGAGCGAGTAGAGGCATGGAGCGGTGTGGGGGTGCTGCCCTTAGAGCATGTTATAAGAGCAGCAAGTGTTCACTAGATTGAAAACTGGGGAAAGGCGACAGAAGGAGTATAGACAGAAAGAAGTGTACATCTGTGCTTTTTCCCATCACCACCCCCACCCCAACCTTCGAGGCTTTGTGTTGTGAGTAAGGTTTGTTGGTGGAGCCCTTGGGACCTGACCCACTGGGGTCCTAGGGGATGCAGATACACAATCGCCAACTATGTCACACTTTTAAACCACTGCTGCGCTCTTGTTACATGCTAAACACTCGCTACATATGACCTTATAAATAGGCCTGTAGGGGATTTAATGCAGTGCTTTAGTCTATTGTTATTTAGAAATGGAGGAAGCACGCTTTAATTGTGACACCTAATAATCCAATAATATATATAATTTTGAAATCTTCCATTCTGCATAATAAGTACTTGAACTGTTGGTATTTCAAGTATATTTTGATCCTTATACTGATGTACTTTTATGTTATAAGATTTGGGATGCAGAACTTTTACTTCTAACAGAGTACATTTACACTGTAGTATTACTACTTTTACTTAAGTAAAAGATCTGAGGACTTCTTCCACCACTGGTAATGTGATTACAGGAACACAGCACTGTTCATCTGTTTGGAAAACTAACTTTAACAAGAGAAGGGACACATACTAATGCACCCTGGCACTAAACCAGACGCTTGTTCCTATTCATCAGCAGCAGCAGCAGCAGCAGTGAAGGCCTCTGTCATCCAGGCAGACAGGAAACTCTCCCAAGGAACTGTGGCTCTGTGTGTTTTCTCCCGGTCCACTCCCTCTACTGAGCGCAACAAAACCTGATGCAGCGCCAGCTTTGATCAGCCTACTTCAAACAGCCACACTGACTGGTTCTGCTGCTCCCAAAGCTAGCGCTCAGTCCCTCTGGCCCCTCCACCTCCACGGGAGCAAAACCCTCTCAGCATCCGTCTGCAACCTATCCAAGCGTAAGGGGATACAGGGAGGGAGGCCGTCTTTCACCTCCATCTTTCACCCCCCACCTGCACCTCGCTCACACACTCGACATATCCCATCATTTATGGATGACTTTATTTATAAACAGATCCAATGTGCTCTTTTTTCCGCTGCTGCTGCTTTTGTGGAAGTGAAATTGCTCTTGAAGTAGTGCCATGTCTCCCTGGTGGCCTCCCTGGGGGGTTGCAGAGTGGGCTGTGGGATAGATCGCACCATGATAGGGATGTGTTTGGATGGTTATGCACGGGAGGAAGTGGAGTTGATGAAGCAGAGGATGTCCTTTTCCACTCACAAGTTTTTCTTTTCGTATGCCTGTGTAGCTGCCGTCTGAATATTCTCTTCTTTCATATCAGACAGAGCTGTGGACAGAGGAGCTGCTGTCAGTGTTATTACAAGTTTTAATGAAAACCCTCAAGCGGGAGTACAAGTTTCGAAAGGAGAGAGTATGAGACTGAAAGATGTGTAGGAGTAGAAATAAAGGATATAATCTCGGCTGTTTTACAGGTGAAAAGAATAAGAAAAATGTGATTCTGAATACTGTGTGTGAATGTGAAGTAATGGTAGTTTTTGAGAAGGGCTGGGAGCTTTTCAGAGCAGAATTCATTGTGGCATGGCAATCACCAATACTTGGTCAGAGAATTAGAGTGGGTTGGCAATAAGCTCTAAAAATGTTGGCGAATTCTCAAAGACTGTTGGAAATGGTGCTGTGAAACAATACTCAATGCAGATTGACGTTTTTTCATTACTATTACAGTTTTAGCCAAACATTTTCACACCATCACTTTTACATTTTTAATAATTTAAAGTTGATTATAGCAACTATGTGCGGGATTTGAAAATGTAATTCTTTGGTGCCACACACTGGTAACTTCAAGAATGACATGGTGGCAAACTGTCATGTGTGCTTAATTGTATGTGATTGTCCAACACAGTGCTTTACTGGATTATGTGGCTTTGTGGCAAAAGTTGAGCCAGGTTCAACCTTTTTGTTGAGGGGGTTCCATTTTTTTCATGCAGTGCTAATGCTAACATGGCTTTATGCTGTCAAAAAAATGTGTAATATGCGATAATTATATATAACTTCCCAGGGTGAGTCTTGAAGGCAGACCTGATCAGCTTTTAAGGAGTGAAACTGGATAGGACTAGCCTCATTTAGCCCCCCCCCACTTCTTCTGCTTTTACCTGTTCAAGTTAAGCAACCTGACAATAGACCAAAAAGACTTGCAATCTCTGTTGGGGATATCGGAACCAGCTGGGGTCTGATCTGGTGTGAGTGGCGCAAAGAACAAATAATCTTCAAGTCAGCATCTGGTATTCTTCAATTAGCTCTTGTGTATATGTGTGTGTGTGTGTGTGTGTGTGTGTGTGTTATTTGGCTGATCTTGTCCAAACAGTCTACAACGAGAGTCAATGGTTCTGGTGCGAGATGCGCAGAGCTTGAGGAAACCCAAACAGATAAAAACTGGTTCTGCTTGTGTTCCCTGTACACAGCAGTCATTCACAGCTACTTGACTTCCTCACACAAACAAATGCTAGGCAGTGTTTGCATTGTAACATCTAAACACATGAACATCTCCAAGGAATTAAGAGGGATGCACCAATGAAGACTGCCACACCAAATCTGAAGTCATGTCTGAAAACAGATGGAAGGGAAAAACCAAAGTAGAGACATGATTGGTGTTTTTATTAAAGCAAAGCAGGATATATATCAGCAGAAGAAGTTAGCGACAAAAGATGCATAGTGATCTGTAAAAGCAATATGCTGTTTGAACCAGAGCCTTAGACAGGCACAGAGGCAAGGCAGCTTTATTTATATAGCACATTTCAAACACAGAGGCAATTCCAAGTGCTTTACATATGCAAGAAAGACATAATAAAATTGTACTATACATTATAAATTTCGATCCGTATTTATCCTGACGTGTACACGATTTTAGACCTAGATTTTTAGACAGATTTTTCTTTGGTGGAATGCATGTGTGTGTGATTATAAATGAATGCTGGGGGTGAGGTGAAACTGAAAGCAGACACACTACTACATCTTCATACCTCTGAGGCAAACAGGAGACAGACAGTAATGCAGCTCTGTCCCCAGCCTGTGCGCTCAGGCCCGGCCCTGCTTCTCAACCAAGCGATTGGACGACAGACACAGGCATTAACTCCTTGGCAGCAGAGCTCAGAGCAGATCAGCAGAAGGTGCTTGACGCCCTTCAAAGGCTGCACTTCCTCCAGAGGGAAAACGCAGGGGGGCTTTGATCAATATCCCCTGTGTGAAGGCCGCAGACACGGAAGGTTAATGGCCATTTAACCCAGTGTCACCTCCACTGTCCCGGCTGTGTGCTAATGCCTTTGAAAACTTGACACAGCCATCTCTATTACAGATCTATAGCTTTATCTCTCTGTTTGTATATTTGTGTGTGTGTGTGTGTGTGTGTGTGTGTGGTATATACACTTGTATAGTCTATAGCTCAAACTGCATGATCCACCAATGACATGACCCCCAGTCCAGAGTGGCAGATAGCATGCGATGAGTATATCAGAGCTGTTAATGCTCTGTTTGTGTCTACATACTATTTCATACGATGGTGTTATCTTAAAGTCTCAACTGCAATATTACCTCTCCAGGTTCAATATTTCAGACAAAGTATAGAGCCTATATCACTGGTAGTTACATCACAAGAGAAGTAAACACTGCTGTTATATACCATGGAAGAATACTAAACATTGGAAACATTATTTTTCCCTCAGAAGAAGTAATGAATTAATTAAAAGATATAAGATCAAGAAAAGAGTGATATTTTGAAGAATATGAGCATGGACGTCAATAAAATCCAAAAAGCCACATTAATCCACTGAAGCCAAGTGAGGAATACAGCATTGTTTTTAACGTGTGTTTCAGATGCTCTCAATTGTGCTTCACCATATGAGTCATGTGGCTTTCTGGGAAGCATTGCACATTGCATTGTTTGCCCATGTTTGCATTTATGCTGTTATTATACTGTTTCTGTATAAAACAAGAAAGTTTTGACAAGTGTTCTTGTCAAAATGAGGCCAAGTAACCCGAGGAAGTTACTGTGAACAGTAAATAACCCCCGACCTCTCAAATTACAATGTGTTGTTTTAAATTTGAGTGTTAATTAGAGAGTTTTAGCGGTGCTGGTGGGTCATTTTTGCTACCTTTGGACAGAGCCAGGCTAGTTGTTTCCCCCTGCATCCAATCTGTGTGCTAAGCTAAGCTAACCGGCTGCTGCCTCTAACTATCAGCAAAAAAGCTAAGCGTTTATCCCGAAATGTTGAACTGTTCTTTTAAATTGTATTACAATGCAATGATATTGTAACTCTGACCAAAATGAATGCTAGACCTTAATCTTAACTGTGATGGATTATACAACTCAAGCAAGTGCCTGTCTGGTTTTCATATCGTATGGAAATGAAAGGAAACCAATGGCTGCCTGGAACAGTATGGAAATCAGTTGCTCTAAAACTGAAGAGCATGCATTTGAAAATGGTCAGCAAAATGAGAAGCATGCATTGTTTGGAGATAAAACATGCAAACACACTGGTATGATCCTTTTTCAATGTGTAGTACTTAAAAATCATTGTGTTATGAGTCCTGAGTCCCCATTTATATATGGAACATTAGTTGTTTGCCAATCGTCCAGGTAGAGTTTTCCACCTTGGCACACATTAAAAAAGTCTGTTAATGTCAGTGGGTCCAAATATACTGTACTTGATTCTAGATGTGAAACTGTAAAATGTTTCTTTTTCCATGCTTATATTCACATAATAAAACACACACTGTCTTGTACAGCAGCCTGGGTCAAAGTAACTGCACCTCCTCTCCAAGGGTGTCTTAGCAGCAGTCTCTGTTTTTCTCTGATTGAGTAAGAACCCTGATCGAGGAGAAGCCATAACAGTTCACAACACCGACCGGACCTTCAGCAATGAACGGTCTGCTCAACCTCTTAAAGGCTGGAGCGCCAACCCTCTTCTTCTCTCCTTTTAGTCACCTCTAATCGTCAATGCACCAGAGTCATTAGCCTCCACGATCCCCTCGCTCTCCTGCTCTGTTCATCCTTGCTTCCTTTCAGGGCCTCATAATGAATCCATTTGCATCCCTCCAGGTTGCTACGATACTCGACCACCCCAACTTGAAATGTTTTGCCTTTGCTTTGAAGATGGATTTCAAGAGGAAAACAGCTGCATGAGAAGAAAAAAAGCTGCAGTTTAAATGGTGCTGAATGTGTTGTTTCTAAGGTTGCGGCTAACTCAATCACACTAACCGTTTTCGTTTATTTGGTGATTTGGTGACATTTGAGAGGGTGTGTGTTTCCTTATACCCTGCCTTTTGTTTGTGTGCATGGGTGTTTTTCAGAGTGTCTATATGGCCTAATGAGGCTGTTAGTTGCTTTTGACTCCCTGCCATATGTGCATGAACACATCAGAGAGCCTCAAGGCAGAAACTATTCTTTTCCCCTCACTCATAATGGTTTGCTGTTTAGCAGCGTCTGCAATGAGCATACAACAAACCAAGAGAGAAAGAGAACCTTCCTGCTGTGATGAAACAGATTAATGCACTGAAGACTGGGATGCTTTGTAAAGATGCTGATGCACACTCGATTTCACAGGTTTCCTGAAGAATCTTCTCCGCCCAACTATGCACCATTTGTGTTTTATTGTTATGTTTATTTCATTGTTTGTCCTCATAAAAAGGAAATTCTCACAGAAGCTGGTTTGAATGAGCAGATAGAGAGCTGTCATGTTTCAGACAGATTGTCCCTGCGGTGGAGTCGATGTGTCAGGGGACAGGAGGCATAAATGAAGTCCTACCACAAACTCTCAAGCCTTATTACTGTACATTAGCGCTCCACTAAGTTCTTGTCCGCCTCAACATCCTCTGGGATATTTCTGGCCTTTGATGAAGCTCTACTGACGGCTGGTGAACGCTTTTCTCCTACCTCTGTCACCTCGGCTCGGCAGCGCCTCGTGTGCGGTGCTGCAGCGTGGCTTAACGCTAATTAGCTTTGTGGAAATAAAGACAGAAATCCACTTTCCACTGAGAGACATTGCCGGTGCTAAATCAGGCTAATGCTAATGCTGGGAGGGGGTTTGTGAAGGGGGGTTTTATGCCTGTCCTTGGCACAGCCTGGCAGGGTCCTGCTCCTTGCCAGGCATGATGGTTTTTAGTGGTTCCTGCCAGGCTGTGCGCCCCTCCCCTCCTGCCCCATCCATCTCATCTAGCCTCTCTCTGAAATTCAATTGACCTTTTGTTCCACCTCACAGTGAATGGGCGCAGGCCAGCTCCACCAATCGCCAAGCCAGAGCTCTCATACCTCTTTATTTGATCTGTCCTGCCGAGTCCAGTGCTTTCATTACCTACCTAAACACCCACTGCCCACCCCCCCTCCTCCACTCCTCTACAGCTACATCCTCTTTTATCTCTGGTGCTGTCTGTTTGCTGGTAGTGGGGCGAGTGCAATTCAGGGGGTGGAGGTGATACATTTTACAATCGGGCGAAAACTCTCTTTTTGTCCTCCTTCTCTTCCTCCCCTCGTTCTTGATCGTTATGGTGATTGGCTTTTATTTGTGCCTGCTCGGCTTGTTTTGAACATAGCACTTTCTCTCCTCTCCTCTCCCTCAGAGGACTTTTTTCTGACTTTGCAAAGTGCTGAGGTAGCTTCCCTGTCGCTCAGGGCAGAAGAGCTCTGAATTGCTGTGCTCTGACAAGACCTGTCGAGACCGTGGCCTGCCAATCATTATGATCTTTGGGATTGACAAATTGATCCCAATGGCCTCGTTCCAGCCTCTAATTACTTTTTAAGTCAAACAAGCATCATTGTCTCGACTTTCCTTCATCTGACGTCTCTTCCCCTTCATCTAAATTCTGCTTTAATTCCCTGGTTGCTTTTCTCATCATCACATGCTTCCACACCTTGCCCTCGCTCCAGCGTCAAAGTCATTAAATCTTTTCTGTCCCCTCTCCACCCCCACATGCACGGCCTCTTTTCTTCTTCAGCTCTAACCTCAGTGAAGGTCTGCTGCACTGTGATACATATTAAAGACCGACTTCAGCAGCTACAGCACCTCATGTGTGACCACTACCAATCAGAGCTTGCTGTCGTACAATGTGTGCTTTGCTGACTGTTGGACTTGGCGTGTGTGTGTGTGTGTGTGTGTGTGTGTGTGTGTTGCTCTCTCAGCAATAGAAAAACAGTAGCAATCTTGTGTTAATAAGATGAGAAGGAGACTATCAATTCCTGATATTATCCTGTAGACTAAAATGAATTATTTCTATCTTGTATATTACACTGAAAGCATGATTACATTGTATATTTTGAAAGATGGAAAAAAAGGATTGTCAAAAGTATTTGTATCAGAGACAAAGAGCTGTATCAATATATTACTAATTCTTGGCCTTCTTGTTTGCAGAGAGTCAGCCAGAGGAGGTCTTTAATGCACATGCTCTATACTGTGGACTGAAGTATAGTTTAAGGTTGTGTCTAGTTTCATTAGTATGAATAGGGCACCATTTTGAAACACAGTATCCAGTTATCCTAATCCATCCATGATGTACATGCCATGATCAAAGGTGCGATAGGCTACATATTTGTGCTGACTACAGAGGATGGTAATGCACATAAACAGTGCTATCAAGACGAAGAAGACTGCAAGCCGACAAACAATACGTGTTTCAAAACCTTTAAGATCGGATAAGCATTAGAATAATTGAAAATATTGGATTTATTTTGATAAGTGCATTTTGGTGAGGGACCGAAAATAAACAAAACCGTTTCTCTCACTTGGAGGCACAAAAAGCATCCATCTTTGACGTGCTGCTGTGAGAGGCAGCCTGTTGCATTGTTCTCAGTGGGGAGGGAGCCGGTCACCATAGCACAGCCAGCTGAATGACTGACTGGGGCTACGAGCCGCGTGCAGCTATTGTCATAGTCCCATTCCATCATTAACAAAGAGAACATAGTGATGCTAAAACAGGTTGTAGCGCCATAACGGGATGACCTATTGTGTCAGGTCTGGTATGAAGCACGGTAACAACAGGTATAATGATAATCTCTGATAATCATAGTCAGTTTGCGTGACCTTAAGAGATTAAATGTACTATTGAAGATGATTTATATACGTAAGTGTGCAACATCCATCTACAGTACGTGATTCAAAGATTGATGCACATTTATAGACGTTGTAGGTGTAAAATGTGGGGATTTGTCACCAAACCTCGTGTTTACACTAAATTTATGCAGCCAGGGTGCTGTTGCTATCAAATGTAAGAGTTCAGGTCCGTACCAGCTCCTAGGGGAGGCAGGAGGGAGGGTGCCCAAAGCCACAGCCACATATCCCAGAAAGCCTAGATATTTTTACAAGCCTCCTAATGAGAGCTGTAAGAGAGCAGGACCCGTGTAACTGAACGGCTTGTGAAAGTACAGAGGCACCACTCTGCCTTCAAATTTGATCAAGGTACAGAAATGAAAAGCGAGAGTGGGGAGAGGCGTGTGAGTGCATGTGAATCTCAAACAGTCAGAAAAAAGGGAAGGTTTTAAAACAAGGAACATTTGCAAAAGAGACAGGAAAAGGGATGAGTCGAGAGAATTAAGGGGTTCAACCTTTTAGTTTGGCCTTTGTGCTGGCATTTGCTGTTGTTTCAAGATGATTATGGATTGTGTGCACTAGTTCTCCGGTCCTCAACCCACTATAATTCACTTTTGAGTGTGTGTGTGCTTCTCTGAGTAACCCCTCGACATTCCTCATGAAGCACTATGATAAAGGGAGGCCACAACTGTGTGAAAGCTCAAGAGACTAAGATACTCAAATATGTGCAGACAACTGTTAAGATCAAGGCTCATTTGCATGTGCAGAGTGCGTTCAGGCTGCAGCATGTCCAAGTTCATGTCACAGCCAGTTTTAATGGGTTATCCATGTGTTAATGACCTTTAGATCACCTTCCATGGATGTGCAGCATGTTTGTATTTGTCAGAATAAGCCATATGGTTGGGATGAATGCGGTTAAATCGGTTAAAAACAAGTACACACAGGAATTTCCCAGAAGACACCATGACCTTATGCCATATGTTATTGTGTGTCCACAGGTTCCTCTTATTACGACAATGTGAGGCCGCTGGCGTATCCTGATTCAGATGCGGTTCTCATCTGTTTTGACATCAGCCGCCCAGAGACTTTGGACAGTGTCATAAAGAAGGTCAGTGTTGTTTTTTATTTCATCTCCTTTTCTCAACACTTTGGATCAGCATTTAATATCTGCTGTGCCACTGGATAACTAACCGCAAACAATTCAATTTTTCCCGATCAGCATCTTCTATCCACTCAGATTTCTGTGCCAGTAGCTTGCATTTTCACGACTCCCATTCCTTTATCTCATGAAAATGTCCGTGGATACTTGACCCTCATCCCTCTGAGGAATGGAAGGTCAGAATGAAGAATGAGAGGGAGAGGCTTTGCAGCTGGGTGGGTTCGAGAGGAATATCAGATACGCAAATTAGCCACACTAGTTGTATCAAAGAAGAGCTGCAACAGAGCCTGTTCAAGAGTACTAGAATTGCCTTTCTGTAGGCATTTAAGATTTAAAATCTGAGTTTTATGCAGAACAGTTGGCCAGATGGTGGCAGTTAACATTTGGAAGGTGGCCTATGGTCCAGATGTTGTCAAGATTTGGGTGGCAGCTTAAGTGTGGTACTGGCTGGGCAGGGTTGTGGTCATAGATGTGTTTTTACATCCAGTGGCAATACCTATTGTATATGCGGAGACACCCAACCTAATGGGTTTGTTTGCGTGCATGTGTGTCATGTAAAACAGGCCTGTGCCTTTTTAGTGGTCTCTCATCTTGATGCCGTGTGTGTGTGTGTGTGTGCGTGTGCGTGCGTGTGTGCATGTGTGTGTATGCTTGCCTTTGAACTGCGCTCCTTGTGGGTCAAAGACAGTTCCCACGGCTGGCCTGTTGACGTGTTTAGTGGTCTGTGGGGAGTTGCTAAAATGCCCCTGCAGACTTTGTAGATCTAACCCGAAACACCTTTTTTTTAACCCACAAATATCTCACAAGCCTCAGTGCACTCTGTCAACAGGGGGAAGTAGAGATGCCATCAAGCTTTTGGTTTTCCCATGAATCCATTGGCAGGGGGGTGCTGTGACCTCTGACCCCTAGCGGTCGCCCTAGTAATCTCTGAAACTCAGGGACACATGGAAAACCTGTTGCACAATCACCATCCCAAATTAGACTCTTGACCTCTAGCAACAAGCGGGTCACCAAGGTTTTTGGATGACAGCTGGGGGAGGATAGGGGGTTAAACAATCAAAGCTTTTGATTGGATGTTATTGGCAGAATAGGGATGGTCTTGAAAGGTCAAAGGCTGTTTCCAGCGTCAAGGATGAATGGACACCCTGACATTCTGCACACGGCATGTGGAATCTGTCCTGTATTTATGTCGTAGGGAGCAGAGACTGTTGGTTCAGCTGAGTTTCAGAAGTGACATTTAATCTCTTTAGATGAAAGTCTTTTCTGTACAGAACCTGAAATAGCATGGCTGCGTGAGGAAAGTATAACACAGCAGAAACCTAAACCAAGCAGGCATGAATAAAGTGATATGGTTCTTAAGCTAGGAAAATGAAACATTGATTTTTTACAGTGAACAGTACAAGGGATTATGAAAAAATTAAATAGGCCTTTTATTAACAATGTTTTACTTAGAGCTGAAATGATTACTCGATTGATTGGATTCACAATTTTGCAGAGCCCAAGGTGATGTCTTTGTTTGTTTTCCAATCAACAACCAGAAACCCAAACATATTCAATATAAAAACAGAGAAACAAAGCAAATTCTCCTCATTTTCTGTTGATTGAGAAGTGGATTATGTGACTAATTGTTGTAATGGTTATCGGTAGATTCCAAGTTACTTACATATATAAGACATTTTTATTTCTCATTGACTCCTTCCCTGAACAAATGTTTTAATTAAGGAGGGAGTATTAATCTCCCTCAAGCTCTGGTATCCAGTGTCAGAGAAGCCAGCGGTCGTCACTGTATCTTAGTAGCTCACCAGTCAACACAGGCAGCTCTACGCACATTTTTGGCATAAACAGTGATGTATTTCTGTCTCTCTCTGTCTGTTCATGTCTCATCAGTGGCAAGGGGAGACGCAGGAGTTTTGCCCCAATGCCAAAGTGGTGCTGGTGGGCTGTAAGCTGGACATGAGGACGGACGTCAACACCCTGAGGGAACTCTCCAAGCAGCGCCTCATCCCTGTCACCCATGAGCAGGTGAGAAAAAGCAGATGATGGATATGTGAGAAATGGGCGGGATAAATAATGAGAGAGGGACTTGGAAGGTACCCTGGGAGGGAAGACAGGCTTGTAAAAGCAACAACGGATGCGGAAAAGAAATTAGACAGCAATCTGGCGATTTGTATGCGATTTTTCTATCTTGGATCAGCAGTGGCATTGCCTTTCTAGAGAAGTCCCACAGGAAGGGGGTGTGAGAGGAGGCTCATGCAACACAATCAACCGCCGCAAAATAAGAGTTGTGTGAGACCCCTTTGGGACATGTTGCTGTGGTTGGCATTTTGACCAAAATTTGCTGACAAGCGATGTAAGGTTGCTTATGGCCAGGAAGAGGTACACATTTTCCCCTGAAATGAAATATTCATGCAGATTTAGGGATTTTCAAAATGCAGGATGAATAGAAAAATGGACATTGATGAATGAGTGAGCCCTTTTATCGCATGCTGCCATGACCTCTAAGCCAAGGGTATAGGGAGAAGAGGGAGGGGATGATAAACTGTTCTGTAAATCTGTGAATTTTAATCAGCTTTCAGCGTGTTGATTTCTTGCTCTCCCGTGTTGGACATACAAAAAGTGAAGGGGCTTTTTCACCACCGCACAAAAGCCCTCAGAACAAAGGAGTCCTATTTCCACTGCTGTCTGAGAGCTCGCCGGAGGCTAAAAGCACACAGCCTCCAAAAAATCAGCAACCGGAAAAAAAAAGAAAAAATGTAAATAAGATACATAAACAAAAGATGGAATGGCAAATCACAGAGCTAATGTATAAAAGCTGGGAACCATTTGTTGCCAGGCCTACATTAAGCTATTGTTTTTCTCCTTCGCAGTCACTATTTTCATCTGAGGCAACTACTGTTTGTCTCTCTAACATGCCCAGAAAATGTGTGTCACATAGCAGATGCCAAGGCAAATCTGTGCACAATAAACATTTTGGTGCTCTAATCCAATAGCCTGTGTTGTTATCCTGTTGTTGATCTTAAATTGAATTCCACCACAGCTGAGGAGTCGCCGGTGAGAGTGGCCACTGGGTGAACACATTTCCGCACTAATCTGCCTGAGATCCGATCGAGCTTTTCCGCTTGTCACGACAATCTCTACCTCGGCCCCCTCTCACCGCCACCCCTGAATCTAAATCTGACGTTCCACCTAATGAGAACTTCATTACTTCTTATATGTGGCTCAGTGCACAGCCGCGATAACAATCTAACTACTTCCACTGGTGATGAAAAGATTCTCTGTGTTGGAGAGCATGCGATTTTAGGGTCATGGGAAATGCAGTCCTGTCTCATCCGATACCTTTGCATGAGCTGATCCAGCGTTAATGTGGGTTTAAAGGCAAGACACAAGAGGCGAGGCTGTACTGTAGCATAGAAAGAGGCAGAGGGACTTTAAAATTAAATCTGTCTCTGATTTGATCTTAAGCAAAGAATTTACTGTCTTAATTAACTGGGTGTATTGTAACATTACTCAAGGGTAAGTGCTAGTGCTAGAGGAGTTCTGTTCCCTCTAAATAGCTGCACAGAACATGTCAACAGTGGCCCAGTGGGCTCTGTTCTGCTCTGTTCCCACTCTCTTACCACACACTGAGGAGTCGGAGCATCTACATTATTCATGCCGCAGATGGAGGAGCTTCATTTGTCTCGAGACATGTTTAGAACATTGACATTCAGTCTATGGTTTAGATCGAAATCTTTGTCTCAGATCCGCTGCCTCTTTCAGGGACATTTAGTCTTCCGCTGTTGAGATGTAGTGCCTGCTTATGCCAAGGTACAATGAAGGATGGGGACATGTATATTGTAAAATTTCATTTGGTTTGTGAAGCGCACACCATCTTGATATGGATTAAACTCATGTCTAACACAGCCTCTAAAAGCCTGAGGAAAGAAGAGAAGAGACATTTATTTTGTAGAAAAGAAGCAGAATACAAAACCAGTGAAAACCATTGAACGGAGAACAAAGTGGAACAGAACTGTATTGTGAAGATGTCAAAAAGTTATAAAACATGATGTCTGTTTGTGGGACTGCAGATAAAATGTTGTATGTAGTCTCCTCTTCCCCCTTTTTTTTCTTCCTGTAAAGCATTTTGTTACTTCTGTATTGAAAAGTGATAAATGAATTTTGCTTGCTTGCTAATTGTCACTTGCTTTGCCTGACTCCGTGTTCCAGGGCAGCACGATAGCTCGACAGATAGGGGCGGTGGCCTACGTAGAGTGCACCTCCAAGGTTTCAGAGAACAGCGTTCGGGACGTGTTCCATGTCACCACGGTGGCGTCGGTGCGGCAGCCGCACAAGCCGCAGCTAAAACGCAGCAGTTCCCGCAGAGGCCTGAAGAGGGTGTCACAGCTCCCACTGCCTCCCCTGCCCGGTCGGACTGAGCAAATGGACCAGGCACCAGCCATGAGGAAGGACCGGGCCAAGAGCTGTGTGCTCATGTAGAGACCCATC
>JAVQJL010020287.1:0-75293 GCA_036024295.1 Nannoperca obscura | reverse complement strand
TCTATCTATCTATCTATCTATCTATCTATCTATCTATCTATCTATCTATCTATCTATCTATCTATCTATCTATCTATCTATCTATCTATCTATCTATCTATGCACACACACACACACACCATTTTCAGATTGTTAGATTTGTGTTGATGATTCCTCTTCATTGATTGTGGTATCTGTCTGTAGGGCGTCACTCTGAAGCTGAACGACAAACAAAGGTGCACTGTGGCCAGAATTTTGCACGGGGGCATGATCCACAGACAAGGTAATTAACCGCACATTTATTTGACTGGAGTGGAAGTGGGGAGTGTGCTGACCTGGTGTGTGTCAGAGAGAAAGTTCTCTAGAGCATATTTAGTTACTACACTTCTCCTGCTTTCTTCCTCTCTTCAGGGTCCTTACACGAAGGGGATGAAATAGCAGAAATCAATGGGAAAAGTGTGACAAACCAAACTGTAGATCAGCTTCAGAAGATCCTGGTAAGTTGATACCCACTAACTTAGACTGTCATTTTGGCACTAAAGTCAATGTGAATCTCTTTGTCCTGATTGCACAACGAAATATGAGTAAATCTGTGTCCTCTTTACATGCAGAAGGAATCCAACGGAGTAGTCACAATGAAGATTATTCCCACCTTGCAGGGTCGATCCCGAGCCTGTGAGGTAATAACATGACTGACTAGAAGAATATGCACTTATCTCTGGTCTTGTGGTGCCTATAATGTTTGTTCTGAGTGACTTTTGTGCCTCATATTTGTTCTCTCTAAACCCCTTTTTAAATTTGCATGAAAAAGCCAAAATAATTAGCTGTACATTCAGATCCAATCGTAACTTCTCCTGATATAATCTATAAAGATAGGTTTGATTGCATTTCTTTCAGTTTTTCTTTCAACGTTTTATTTTTAAATTTTTTTAAAGGATTTTGTTCTTTTATTAGGTGAATCTTCTGTTAGTCAATGAACAACCCAGGTGACTATGAAATGTGATTGAATTTCAAGAACATCACTGGCATTAGTTTTGCTAGTTTGACTGGAAACACTTTGGTAGTGTCTTTCATTCTGCCATCTGCTGGCCACAGAGCATCACACTTTCTCCGGCAGCCATTCATGTGCCTCCTATGGCATAAAAATGGCTTCTGGTTTGGCAACTTTAACAACATATATCAATACTCTATAATAACAGCATGTAGCATAAAATGATATGAATTTAAAAGATGTTTAATTTAATAACCAAAAAGAGAGTATGCTGTATTCAGTGATGTTGCTCTTGTCTTAATACAGTTTTTCACTGCATTAAGTTCCATCTTTGATATGGCAAGTGATGGCAGTATAAGCTTGTAGTCCATTAATATTTAGACATAGTTAATACTTTAATGCTCAAGGAGATCATTTTTGGTGACCAAGCCCACTCCAGTATACAAAATCTTGGTACACAATGGCTGTATTTGTTTTGTCTGTGTACAACTACCACTGGAGGAACTTGGGGAAACCACAAATGTCCATGAACTCTACTAACAATAGTAATAATTAACCCTGAGGAGAATTTACATGTGTCCCTGTGGTCGTCTTTGACAGTTTTAGTCAAGATTTGTACATCAGCTGATCTCTCAAAGAAATAAAACTACAAATCCCAGGCAGAGTTGCAAACTGTATTTTTTGAATGTTAACAGGACACCAAATTTGTGGTCTGTGGTGATTTGTCCGGATATGTGTTCTGTAACTGATTTAAATCTCTTATGGTGTTACTCTCCTATATGTTTTCTGCAGATCAGCTGCAGGAAGTGAATTGATGATTTAATAAATTAGACATCACGCCTGGACCTGGGAGAAAAATTTTCATTTTGACAGTATGAACTGAGCTGTCCGAGATCATATCATGAATGTGTAAATTCTTTTTTAAGGGTGAATTTCCCAAGTAACATTTGCAGACTCCAAACGTATATCTTAGAACATTAGAATATTAGAACGTTAGAATATTTATTCTTGAGAATTTAGGTTCTGTAGGTCTTTGAAAATCCGACATTTGCTGATTCATATATGTTAAGCTTTCATTAAGCTCTCATTAAATTAACATAAGTGTATTTTGTTCGCTGTAGCAAGCTGTCAACAGCCTCTGATGCACTGTAGCATAGAGAAATACACATAAAAGCAGTCACAGTAGAGCTGAGGTGGAGATTTTGAACATATACTCGAGATGCACCGCTTCTTAATTTTTTATCATGAAAGAAAAACTAGCAACAATAAATAACTACATGCATATCAGAGACCTTTAACAGCTGGCCTAGTTAATTGGAGAACACATTGGTAAGATCTACAGGTTATCAGTAATGTCCAGATACACCAATACAAACTGTAAATGTTTATGAGCTCTTTTCTGGGGTTTTTTCCTCCCCATAAAGCAAATACACCACATGTGCTCTTAATCTACAGATGTACATGAGGGCCCAGTTTGACTATGACCCCACCAAGGATGACCTCATCCCATGCAAAGAGGCAGGGCTGAAGTTTCAAACCGGTGACATCATCCAGATCATCAACAAGCAGGATCCGAACTGGTGGCAAGGCAGAGTGGAGAGCAGTGTTGCTGACTTCGCTGGACTGATACCGTCCCCAGAGCTCCAAGAGTGGTAAACAGCTCTGTCACACTATCTTAAGACGAATCCCACAGTATGAAGTCACACTTGCCAAAAATTGACATAACGTTATGTGCCACATCAGCATAGACCATAGAGCTGAGCAAAACGTCCCCCAGCTTAACCTGAACATCTTTCCCCGCTGCAGGAGGGTGGCAAGTAAAAGCAAGGCCAGAGAGGGCAGTCAGTCCTGCAGCCCGTTTGGAAAGAAAAAGAAGTGCAAAGACAAGTACCTGGCTAAACACAGCTCTAGTGAGTGTACCTCTGCAATCATCTGTCCTGGATGTTTTCTTCGTTGTACTGCGGGTTTGTCTAACACACAATCCCTTCTTGTTGCAGTTTTTGACCAGCTGGATGTGATTTCTTACGAGGAGGTTGTTCGGCTCCCTGCTTTTAAAAGGAAAACACTGGTGCTTATTGGTAAGCCTCGTAGCTTAGTTACTTTATTTATCCATGGTGTCAAGTTTTTAAAGGTGTAATAAGACACGTCTGATCAACAAACAAAAACAGAACAGCTCGAAAAAGAGAACTCTAATAAAACAAGTTTCTCTTCAACTGAAGATCCAGACATAAAGGTTAATCTTTGATTAAAATGTCTGCTCTTTTTAGGTGCACCAGGTGTAGGAAGGAGCCATATCAAAAATGCACTATTGACCAAATACCTTGAGAAATTTTCCTACCCTGCACCACGTAAGTAGACCCACAGAATTTGATTTTTGTTTGTTTGTCTTTCAAGTTTGCTGAATTGTCCTTTGGTTAAACTACACAGACACCACCAAACCCCAACGTAAGGATGAGGAGAATGGGCAGGAATATTTTTTCATCTCCAATGAAGCCATGACCAAGTGCATCTCTGGAAATGAGCTACTGGAGTACGGCAGCTTCCAGGGAAATATGTTTGGTACCAAAATTGAGACCATCCAGAAGATCCACGAGCAAGGCAAAATCGCTCTGCTGGATGTGGAACCACAGGTTAGCACTCCCAGGTGGTTCTGGAGACATTGCATAAAAGGAATAGTTGTTATTGAAGGAAATTGTACTATTATTGTAATATCACCCAGATTCAAATAAAGACAAATGCCTCTTTATGTTTGAAAGTATTTAAAATGACAAGATTAACCTACATAAACTGAGTAGCAGCTCCATTCTAAGGTAGACAAATAAAACTTCAATGCTAAATTAGTTTTCTTTGTTTTAAGTACATACAGATTCTCAACTATTTACATGATCATTTAGAACTACTTTTCCCTCTGCAGTGTCTGCAGGTTCACAGAGTGGCACATTTAAAGCACATAAAGTAAAGGTTGTATTTGCCTACACTGAGCTGATTCTGATCCCATTGATATACTGTATAGTACAGACTGCATGCAGAGACACGACATAGCTATCTGTAGAATTAGAAAAAATGCAAAGTTTGAAAGTTGCCCCAAAAATGAAGTGTCCTGTTAAATACTTGACCCAAAAAAGGGGTCATTTTAGCATTAAAGGTGCACCCTTTGCAGGTGAAGGTGGCCTGATCAATGTTATCCCTGTACAAACTGTTTCCATGAAGTGAATCAGTCTAATGAAATTCTACTTTTCTTTTTAATTGTTTTATTTTGATCCAGACCTTAAAGATCTTGCGGACTGCTGACTTTGCACCTCTCGTGGTGTTCATCGCTCCGACTAACACAGCTGCTCAGGTGCTAAATCTTCATCCCAACACACTCGAGTACTTTCAAACACCAACGTTTTATCAGCCAACAGCTGCTAATCTCCTGTGTCTTGTCTCCTATAGACGGAAAACCTGCAGATGATCCAGAAAGAGTCGGACGCCATTTTGACCACATATAGACACTTCTTTGATGTGGTTCTTGTCAACAACGACGTGGATGAAAGTGTGAAAGGTGTTGAGGAGGCCATGGAGCGTGCCACCTCCACCCCACAGTGGGTGCCTGTATCATGGGTGTACTGATGTCTGGCAGCAATGTAATACCTTTTTTTTTGTTTGTTTTGTTGAAAAGCAGTGCAATATCACTCCTTACATGAAATGAGTTAGTGAAGTCCTTGGTGTTTATGGGTTTACTTTTGGTTCATGTTAATTGTCACTGAGGTTTTCTGCACAAATGCATCAAAAAAATAAGCAATATGTAGAATGGTATATTTTAGAAAGTCGAGAACCTCACCAGGGATATTTTTATTTGGTTGTTTAGACATTTGTGCTTCAGGCTTTTGAGGGGCTGAGGGATAGTTTTGGTGCCGCACACCCTTTTGTGATTTTTGGAACGTGAGCAAATGCAAAATAGGACCACAACTGTGAATGAAATCCTCACTTTTCAAATTATTTCTAAAATATCAACATTTCTGGATTCATTGTCTTTTTTCTTTGTTCTCATTAGATTGTGCCATAAAAGTGAGAAACTGCTCATACAGTATGAGAAAATCCATACAACGATAATGTCCTCTACACAAAACATTTCAGTCATTTACAACCTCACGTCTCATCTCATCAAAATTGTATACCTCATGGGGTACTGTAAAGGCACTTTTAAACAAAAAATAAATTTCCCAGCTCTGTTTCAACTGCTTCTGTTTCGTGTGGAAACCTGTTCTCCAGAGGCCTTAAGGAAAACTAGGGCAGTTTCATGTCAGCAGGAAATATCCTAAGTTCACTAGGATCTAGATCAAGTCAAGTCAAGTTTCTTTATTGTCAATTCTACAGTATGTACAGGACATACAGAGGATTGAAATATCGTTACTCTCAATCCCTCGGTGCAAAAAAAAAAACACAGAATACACAACTAAATGTAACCAACACAAAAACATACCAATACATTCACCCAAAGAACATACAACAAGCAAACTTGGCACAAAGACCAGGCATAAGGAGACATGCAGTGTCTGTCAATGTGTAGTGCAAGGGAGAGAGTTCAGCATCCTGACAGCCTGGTGAAGGAAGCTGTCCTTCAGTCTGCTGGACTTGGCACGCAGGCTCTGCAGTCTCCTTCCTGAAGGCAGCAGGCTGAAGAGGCTCTGTGACGGGTGGGTGGGGTCCTTTGCAATGCAGATGGCTTTTCGAGAGAGGCGTGTGCTGTAAATGTCTTGGAGGGAGGGGAGAGAAGAAGAAGAAGTGACACCGACCGGCCTAAAGTCATTAAAAGCTTTGGGTCTGCTGCCTTTAGGAACAGGGATAATCACAGCCTGCTTACACAGGTTGGGCACACATTGTAGATTCAAAGACATAATAAAAATAGAGACGTAGATGTAACTTGATTGTAAACTACAGTACGTTCTCTGTGAAGGCATGGAGTAAAAACCTTATTTGTGTTACATTCAAGGCTAAAAGCGGATGAGTTATTGATGACAAAGATTACTTTGGGGTTAAGTATTCCTTTAAAAATCACGTCATGTCCAAAGGTGCAAAGCCATTCTTGGTAAACACGAGCACACTGTGTGCAGTCTCACTTTTTCGGTATGAAGGCTTTGCAGCTGCGTCACAAACCACTGGACATGGCGCAGAAAGAAACTCTTTTTGTCCACTTATACTGAGAGAGAAGAGACTTTTTTACACAGAAAAAAAAGCACAGGTGCAAACAATGAAATCAATGATTGCTGAGTTTGGTTCACTGTCACGCTGGCTTACTGGAACATTTGAATATAACGGAGCCACCGTTAATGTTATTTAAACACCTGTGAAAAAAGCCTATTAGAGACAATTTAGATATGCAATTGCTTTGCTGGGATGGGGAAAATGCTAATTTTTGTGTTGTTTTATTACAGAACCCATTGAGGAAACTGCAGGGCCACTTTATCAAGCTTAAACATTTCAGTAAGTATAATCTTCACATAAAAAGAGTTAGAGCCATATGAACCTGAGTGGAACAGAGCAATGGAGATGATTTCATCTAACAGATGTTTTAGAGATTTTTTGTCTGTACAAAAGAATCTGTTTGTTGTAAATTGCCTATAATTGAACATAATGTGATAGTAAGTGACCATAACTGAATGGTTGTCATGGCCTCCACAGCCTCATCTTCCTCTGGAAACAGATGTGAACCAAGGAGCGACTGGCTCTGAGCCGGACGGAGGAACCTCTGGACCGTGAACTGTATACTCTGACTGCAGGGTATCTCTCGACCAGAATTGGACCATTTTAATTTATTAGACTGTTGAGTGAAGAGACGCGCTCAGTTCTCATGCTCAGTGTAGGTCTAACAGTGACTCCAGGACTTAAAACGAGCAACTCTCACACCTCCGTAGGAATAATAACATTACATCAGTAGTTTCCTTTTCAGATTGTGTGTGCCTTTTTTATATATTCCACTTAAATTAGATTTCGATCTGGAAGACCTTTGTGTGTTTACAGATGATTGATTCAGATTCAGAAGTAAGATGAAACTACAGTCCTTTCTTCAGAGAGATGGATGCTTTCCAAACCCCTGTATTGTGTTGTGCTGTTTTCCAGCAGGACTCCGATGAATGTAACACAGCTACTGCTGCCTGCTGGGCTGCAGTTTGATCCCCTGCTATTCAGCGGGGTTAGACGGGGTGTTTCTGCTGGTCATTTACCACAACAGCCTCTTAAAAATAAATCACATATGAGTAAGACATACTGTCAGGCACATTAAGGCCATTTGAATGTAGCTACTTTTACAGTAGGTGAAATGTATTCTAGCCTTTGTCCCTGCCAGTACCTGTAGCCTCATACAGTGAGCAAAGCTGGGAACTAACTGTATTCATCCACTGTTACTGGTTCTCCTGAGACCAACACAGATCCTGTATTGCAGGTCATTACAATATTGTCTTGTGTTGTAATGTTACTAGGTTTTTAGAATATGTAAACTGGATTTTTCTCCGTTTCAATCCCAGAATTCACACGTTACTGTCCCAGTGATTGCAGTACAGGATGTTTGAAACACTAGACATACATGGGAACGTTGCAAGGAATGTACTGTAGTAAAAAAAATTACACCTATGGTGTTTTAGGTGGAGCTACACAATCGCTAGCCTTACTAACTCTTGACCTTTCGAGCCAGGTTTCAGATCTGCAACAAAGCAAACAGATAAATGTCTAGATGTCTGTGATTTTGAAGCCATTGAAACCAGCGAGAACCACGGTGGGCAGGGTTGTTGTTTTTCACTTCTTTTATAGCTCAAGATGTTTTCTTCAAGCATCATGTGGTTACGGAGATATTTAATGTGACTGACAATGTTTCAGGTCATATTTTAGATCTGTCTGCTTGTGGGTAAACTGCTTGCCCTCTGGCAGCAAAGTCACTTAAAATACGAAGACATCCGCTTTGTTTTGTTTTTTTTAGGTTTTTATATTATTTATTTGAAAGAATCTTGCCGTGTTGTTTTGCACCAACTGCGAGTGACAAGCACAGTTTTTTTCTTTTAAAGGGACTCCAGTGAAGATTTGTGTTAAACTTCCACCAGGCCAGCCAACGATGTTACTGAGCAATAACTAACATTTTCTGCTTATTTCTTGCTTTCTATTTCTAATTGTATATACTGTACATGCACTGGCTTCTTCTACTTAATGCCATCTTATAAACTGCTTTATGTACCAAATGTATTTTCACAATAAAATTGACAATTTTTCTCCAATAATAATGCAAGTTGTGTTGATATGCAAACTGCAGAACCTCCTCTGTTTTCTATGTAACATTTATGTTAAGCACCTGTGTGTGTTACGATTTACAACTTACAATCACTATCCTTTGGAAGAAGACTGACAAGAAACAAACACAAAGTATTTTCCAAGTCTTTTAATTAATTTCAACTAGTTTCATTTTCAATAGTTTGCTTATATTCTAAACTAAGTTCTAACAAAGAAGTAAAAATCTACGTTTCAGAGTGACAAAATAGTTATATAAATATGAATTAAATAGTGAGCAGACATTTTCCAGTAAATCAGAACGTGTGGTATATGCTTTTTATTACACAATAGCTAATCTAGCAGTTTTCTCCTGCTGAAGAAAATCTTGCTGTGAATGTACAGAGATCCAACGGATATTTTCCTTCAAATATTTACACACAGCGCTCTGAGATTAACACGCGCCACAAATACCAGGCTGTGATTGTGATCGATGATGGAGGAGTGAACGTGTTTAAGTGCCACAGGAGATCAGATGGAGGACGTTGTAAAAAAAATAAGTCAAATGTGCACGTGTCGTTTTACATGTAGGCTACCATGGCGTACAAAAAATGTTACAGAAAGATCATCTAAATCATTACAATTAATACATATAGGATTTTAAATGTCACAAAATGGCAGACGGCAAGTTGTCATGGTTTTTCAAGGCATGCTGAACCTGATGCCAATGTACTCGATACAATGGTGAGACAAAACAAACGAGATGTATTCAGTTCATGCACTGAAACAATACTTTCAGCATATTGCTTAAATATTATAACCCGCAAACTATCTGAGGTGAACTATCAAACAGCCGACTTGTTGCCCAGTGACACCCCAACAAACGACAACAGGCTGGCTGCATTGTTATAGACTTCCTGTCCTCCGTAGGCTACAAGTGTCTCATCTACTAATGTGCAAATATAACTCTGAAACACAACAAACTGCAGAGAAACGACCATGTTATGGAGAAAACGCCATCCGTAAACTACAAAGTAAAATCTTAAAACTGATGCTTCACTCATTCTATTTGTCTTACAATTGATAACTATCTGAGTTTCTACGGTTACAGTGTCTTCTCTACAATTAAGCTGCATGAGGCATTAAGTAGCAGTTGCTAGGTAGGCAGGGCTTTCCATGAGGTATTTCATACTTCTGACCAGTGCCAAACATACTCATACATGAAATGTATAAGGCATAAAGAAAATCTGATTTTAAATTGTCATAAAACAAAACAAAGGCCATGCGTTCAGTTTTTGCTAGATTTCTAATTTGTGAAAAGAAACTTCAGGAACAACAGGCACGTTACAGACAACTTGGCAGAAACATAACCCAGAGAATCCATAGTTGCAGATTTTTCACACAAGTGGTTCTTGAACTCCAGTGAAGATGAAACCAGTTCGTCCTTGTGAATCCATAAAGCTCTGGTACGCTTGTAGTAATACTTGTGCTTGGCAGAAATTAGGCATTTTGGCCACATATTTGTTTGCTTGAAAATACGTACGCAAAGTCATTCTATTTGATTCATATAAAGCCTTTGTGAGGGAGAATTTCATGGAGGAAGCACTTTCACCTTACTGTTGCAAAACCTCTCATCGACGGCTTCAAGACGTTTTAACTGTTTGTGGCTGAGGAGTTTTACAAATCGCAAGATAAATTAAAAAAGAAAATCTAATTAGGTAACTGACAATATAAAAACCAACGTTGTGGTTTACAGTCTAACAAGTAGAGTAAGAGGAGGTTTTTTCACATTAAACTGCTACAGTTGACTTACATTTTAGGCACTGGCACTTCAACGTGACTGATGCTTCTCAAAAGGTTCAAGATGGATCATAATTCAACAGCATGTGGAGCTGAAGCTAAATGTTTGAGCTAAATTATACGAATGTTGAAATGGCACAAGTGGGAAATGTTCAGAAACGGATTATCTACAATGTTTTACACATCAGGTATGTTCCTTTTGAAGGGTTTACCCTGAGGGCCGCCAGTAATGCCAGTAATGCTCGGCTCATTCAATCCTGCCTGTTGTAACTGAGAACTAATACAAATCGACTGATGGCGTTTGCTTAAAAGGCTACATACGTTTTTACAACATTCTTAAAAACTTTTTCTAATAAAATATGCACAAAAGAAAATAACAGAAATAAATTAATAAATACATCCAATTTTAGCATACAATGTCACTCAACGTGAATATTATTAGCAGTACGACTATTTACTCGATAATATGATTTCAGAAAATCACTTTGCCACTGACCTTTGGACACACCCAGAGGTATTTGACTTCATAATAACAGGCTTGCTCTATGTGACATCCCAAAGGAAAGTGAGCGGTCCTTGGACACTCACGGCAAAGCGAACAAAAAGGAATCAGAGATAAATATAGTTTGTATATTTTGTTTCCTAAGGAGCTTACAGAGGCACTGAACACAATTATACATAGCAAGAGAGGAGATATCGCCGTTAGAACAGTACTGTCTCACAAAAACAATGTTATCAGTGTTAATGTTCTGACATGGACCTGGGCTGCACTTTTCTGGTCACTTTGGTTGGTTAGTTTGTCATTGAGGAGTGAGCGGCGACTAATATTTTTTAATTTTTATCACCCGCTCTATAATCTGGGAACTTATGTATTTGCGGAAAACATTCAGGCCTTTTTAAAACGCTGACTGATAAACCCTCTGCAGACTTTTCAGTGATGTCACCATCTGTTGTGGAGGTAAGACTGGAAGTCCGTAATGAAATGTGCACGTCTTCAAAAGGAGCTTCTGTCGGGACAAAGGAGCACTTTCTGAAAATAAAATACTGTTTTACAATTACTGATAGAGGGATGAATAACAGATAAAGAGGACCACCTGTCCTCTTCTCTTTCACGTACTGGAATCCTGCTTCAAAGGAAAGACCCCATGTCCAAGTCCATGAACGCGTTAGCATCCATGCTAAAAGAGGAGTCGTAGCTCTGGGCGTTCTGGTGCATCTTCTGATGGTGCCGTAGGTTGGACTTGCTGGAAAAGCTCTTGTCGCACAGCAGGCAGGCGAAGGGCCTCTCTTTGGTGTGGATTCGTCGGTGACATATGAGCTGAGTGGACACGCGGAACGCCTTTCCGCACTCCAGACACTGGTAGCGCTTGGGCTCCGTGTGAATGCGCCGGTGGTTCTTGAGAGCCATCAGGTTGGTGAACTCTTTCTGGCAGACGGAGCAGAAGAAGGAGCCGGTCTTATGGCTGTTCTTGTGGTTGAGGAGGGAGCCGGCGTGGCGGTAGGTGCGGCCACAGTGCTCGCAGACGTGGCTCTTCTCCTCTGTGCCAGCGGAGTCGTTACTCTTCTGCGAATTTGTGATGCTTTCTGGAATATGAGACAAAGGCGGTGGAACCTGCTTGCGTATCTCGTCCATCTCCATGGTCTGATTTATTCCTGAGTCCCAGCAGATGTTGTCATCTACGGGTTCATCTACATCCTGCTGATAGGGGTCCTGAGCCCCGTGCTGCGTGTCCTGGTGCTGCTGGTAGCTGGCCGTGTTGGGAAAGCTCTCCTGGCAGAGGCTGCAGACCACAGAGCGGTCCTTCGAGTGCACCTCCATGTGGCTCTGCAGGTGCACGACAAGACAGAAGGTCTTGCCGCACTCGGGGCAGCAGTGGCGCCTCATCTGGGAGTGAATCTGCAGAGTGAGAGGATCAGGAAATGTCTGGAGACATAAGGTACAGTGGTGGAGGTTTTCGGAGTGTGTCTTTTTATGGTTGAGGAGAGAGCCAGCGTGGCGGTAGGAGCGCCCACACAGGTCACACCTGCAGTAGGGATATGTTCATATTAAATACCTAATATTACACACAATAATTTAACCCAACAGTGAATTCTTTATAAACCTGCAAATTGCTTATATTACTTTACTATGATCATTTTTAAACATTACCGTACTTTCACAATTATAGCCTCGCCAATACTACATTTTTTAAGCTGATACCAATAACTTTTTTTTACTTTAACACATGACATAACCAAACATTGATGATCCGTTCAATTCGTTTTTTAATGTATTATAACCAACATATGTACTGAGCAGGGCATTTTACAGTAATACAACTTGTCAGTGCTCTCTGGTGAAAAAGCTAACTCACACTTATCTGTGGCATTTCTGTAACACCAGTTGTGTTACTTGTTGAACAAACAAGCAGCAACACAGATATATCTGCAATAAACTAATACTGGCTGACATGTTGGCCTGGCAAATGTATCAGCCGGGTCAGGAGGACAGCTTCGTTAAACAAGACAATGCCTAAAAACTACACCAATGAGAACCGACAGACAGAACAAGACTTGCATCCTCAGCTCACAGTTAGGCAGTAACTCACATGAAGCACTTGTCTCCCCTCTCTGACTGCTGGACTCCAGCTCTCACAGAGTTCTCCTGACCTCTGCGGCAGCGGTGCCTCTTCAGGCCAGACCTGCCCTGGAAGCTCTTTCCGCATGCGGGACAGCTGAAGTGATTCGCCACCCGGTTGTGGACCCTCTGGTGGTTGTGCAGGATACTGGCGAGGCGGAAGGCCTTACCGCATGTGAGACACACATACTTTTTCTTCTGTGTGTGGATGCGTGTGTGATTGCGTAAAGCCATGGGGTTAGTGAAGGGCTTAGAGCAGACGGTGCAGCTGAAGTGTCCCGTCTTGTGGGTGTTTTTGTGGTTCAGGAGCGAGCCTGCGTGGCGGTAGCTGCGACTACATATGTTGCACCTGAAAGGCCGCTCCTCTTTCTTTGAACACACGATATTTGTTTGTGCATCGCTGCTGCCTGAAGGTCCATCACAGGTGTGGGCTGTCAGTTGCTCAACAGAGAGAAAGGCATTCTTACATTCCTTACACTTCAAGGCTCTAGATTTTAGACCCTTCCGGCCCCCGGCCCCATCCTTTCTGAGGTCTGAACAAACGTGGGCTAATAGCTGCTTCTTTCCCCTAAAGCCTTTTCCACAGTTTTGGCAAGAATGCTTTTTATATGCAAAGTGGGTGCGCATGTGGTTCTTCATTGCCAGTTGATTGGAGTAAGTGTTGTTACAAACAGAACAGTAATATTCACCTGTTTTATGGGAGTTTCTGTGGTTGACCAGACTTCCTGCGTGGCGATATGTTCGCCCGCACTGGTCACAGGCGAAAGGCCGCCGGTCGCCTGTGTCCTCTGATTTGACTGAGGTCTCGCACTTTGTTTGTCCCGTCTTCCCTTCAGGCAGTTTCCTGCAGCGTCGCGGGGAGGTAAAAGCCTGATTGGCATTTGAAGTTAAGGACTGCATTCCTCCATCTGACCTGGTCCCATTCATCTGCATGAGGGCCTGGATCTGGCTGTTGAGTTCCTGGATTTTGGCTTGGTTCTCTTTGTGCCTTCTCAGGTGGTTCAATAGCTGCTTCTGAATTTTAAAGGCTTTCCCACACTCATGGCAAGTGTGCCTGCGGAAGGAGACGGGGCAATACGGTTAATTCTGTTTGCAAAATGCTCAGTCTACACGAGGAACAGAGCCACGATGACAAAACACATCTGCACCACAAAAAACTGAGACTATGTGTAAGTCTTAGCTTTTGTTGTTTGAAAGTGATTTATAATTTCCAACAAGCATTAAAAGTTTGCAACATGAGTAAAAAATGTAAGAACATTAGATGTATTAATGACGAGCAGTCTTGTTGGAACTAACCTCTTGATATCAAAGTGGGACCTCTGGTGGTTTTTCAGGGCCAGCAGGTTGTAGAAGCGCTTCTGGCAGACGAGGCATCTAAACACACCTGTTTTGTGGGACTTTTTGTGGTTAAGGAGCGAGCCGGCGTGTCTGTATGAACGCCCACACTGATCACACTTGTAGTGACGATCTTCGGTGTCAGCGGTTTCTTTGACGTGACCCGTGTCTTCGTGCTGGGCGACATCATTTGCTTTCATTTCCTCTTTACTATGCGTCGACTCATCCTTCCTGGCAGCTGCGCAGCCGTGGCTCTCAAGATGATGGTAGCTGATGCAGAAGATGCCACAGCTGCCGCAGATGATACTTTGCGGATCCTCCTTGCCCCCAGACACATCGCTGTTGCTCATGTGTACATTATTCATATTATCTACTTGGTCCTTGTGGTGTAGAAGCTGATGAGTTATCAAGTCCTGCCTATTGGCAAAACTTTCCCCACATGTGCTACAGATCATCATCTCTCCAGGCTCATCATCTTTTACATCTTCCTGGGAGGACATGGAAGAAGGCCCTGAGCTTGCGGGAGTACCATGGGCCTGCGTGTGCCCTCGGAGATGGCTCCTGAGAGCCCTCATGCTGGTGTAGCTGTTTCCACATATAGAGCACTGATAAAGATCTCCATCATCATCATCATCCTCCTCCTCCTCCTCCTCATCCTCAGCTCCATCACCTTCTCCGCCATCATCCAGCTGATCACTGCTCATACTGTCATGGAAATTCTGTTCAAAGTAACTTTGGTCGTGGCTACCGTTCAGACCATGGAACTCTACATTACTCCCTGGATCTCCAATAACACAGTGACCATTTCTGTCCTGGAAATGTACATTACTGTCATAGTCACTGCTAGCGGTGTCATGCTGCTGCTGTAGCAGTGGACAACTGTGAGACTTAATCCCTGCAATATCTGCAAATGTCTCACCACAGTCCGCACACATGTGCCTCTGCATCAGGTGTTCATTGTGAGGTAGATGCACAGTCATATCCTGGGAAAAGTCCTGGTTATACTGCTCATGGAACAAAGCTCCATTGCTGTGGTCAGCTCCATTCTCCTGATCCATACCAAGCGCAGGGTGAGTGGCGTCCTCCTCCTCGTCTTGAGAGGAGAAGCAGCCTTGCTGGTTGTCCAGAGTCAGGGGCTCTGAGGAGAGCCAGTCTCCCTCAGCGATGAGGCTAAACGAGGACGGCTGAGCTTTGTGGAGACGAAGATGACTTTTGAGGGCAGCCAGGTGAGGATAGCTCTTTCTGCAGATGGAACACTTGTAAATCCCGACCTGATGTGACCGCTTGTGGTTGATGAGGCTCCCAGAGTGCCGGTAGCTTTTGCCGCAGACTTGACACTTGAAAGGACGCTCATCAGAATCTACAGTTGAAGTCTCTTCCATTTCAGTTGCATTGTCAGTGTTTTGTGTGTGCATCAGGGCAGCATTCAGAATGCTTGTGTCCATGATCGGGGGTTCTCCCTGAGTGCTATTGGAAGATGGTGTTTGATTGTTGGAACAGTCGGAGTACACATGACCATTACTTCTAATTTGCTCCTGTGGCTGATCAAAGCATCCATGATTATCTAATGATGATACTGAAGGAACGTTATTTATCGGAGATGCATAAAAATTTGACTCAGGCGAAGCAATACTGTTGTCATATGATATATTGTGGTTCTCTGACAGGGTATCTTGAAGCCCAAATGACAGAGATGAAGAGTTATGCATTTGGATGTGTTCCTGGAACTCCTCATCATTGGGGAATAGTACCTGACACAAATGGCAGAAATTTACCGGCGCATCTTGGCTCTGAGGTGAAAACTGGTGCAGTGGTGCGCCCGTGTACGACCCACCCATCGAAGCAGGTTCTGTCCCACTCCTTCCCTTGTGAGTTCTCTGGTGGCTGTAGAGGGCAGCCATGTTATTGAAAAGTTTGAAACACACTGTGCACTCAAACATTCCCACTTGGTGAGTCTTTTTATGATTGGTCAGGCTTCGATGGTGTATGTACGATTTGTCACACAAATCACACCTGAACGGCCGATTTGCTGCATCATCAGAGGTCTCGGATTGTGCGTTATAAACAACCTCTGTCTTGTACTCAGCTGGGCTGTTTTCTGTAGAAATCCCAACACTGGTTGACTGCTCACTGGGATGTCTATTTTCATGTGTGGGATATTCCATGTCTACCTTCCTATACGACTGTTCCTTTACTCGCCTGGCAAGATGAACCCTCTCATGTGTAGTCAGCTGTGTTGCCAGACGAAAAGATTTGCCACACTCTGCACAGGAGTACTTTTTCTGTGACGTGTGGCTCCGCAGATGACTCTTCAGGGCCAAAGCGTTAGAGTTTTCTTTACCACACACGTTACATCGAAAAGAGCCCACTTCGTGTGTCTTTTTGTGGTTGGCTAGGCTACCGGCATGCCTGTAACCACGTCCACATTCATCACATTTAAATTTCCGTTCCTCCTCTTGCTGAAGATGAGCGTCCATATGCTCGAGCAGACTGGGCATATTGGGACATACCATGCCACATTGTTTGCAAGGAAAACCTGTTGTCCTGCCAGGATCTTGCACTGCCATTACAAGATAATGATTGAATTAAGTGCTCCAGACACAGGGTGAATGAATATGCAGGAGGGAAATGCATTACATGCCTTTATTGTCCATATATAAGATAGTTTGTCACAATAGTGTCCAAGGAGTGTCCATGTTGAGAACCAGTTCCGCACAATTAGGAGAGTGAATTGAGTTTAGGAGAAGCAGGCAAATTGAGCTGTTGAGGACAGAAGAGATGCCAGTTAGAGCTGTGGTAAATATATTAACAATGTATGCAACAGTATTAAGTAGTATTCAGTAAGTCATGTATACATTTTATGTAGCTATAGATAAACCATCACACGTTTCTATCTAAAAGACATTAGTTTTTTTATTCAATTAATCATTCTACAATACAAATTGACAACATAACCTGAGCAACGCACCGCACCCCATATATATATATTTATTTTTTTTAATAATTCACAGGTGTTGATCCCTGCTTTCCCTGTTTTTCAAAGTTAGTAAATCTTTGGAAAGAACAGCCACTGTATGTTAGTTTAAATGCGTCTCAGGCAGCAGGTAACCGGCATCACTGACAGACTCGTTAAACTGAATGCAGTTGGCTGGAAACTGTACCCAGACTGACGTGTTTTTGCTACACCAGCAGGCTAACTGAACTAGCTGTGTCAATAAACCGGGAGACCAACGCCTCTGTCTCTCCACAGATTTATTGCCACTGCAAATACCCATATTCTCCGACATGACAAACAAAACCCGAATGAACACGCTCGTCCTCGTATAAGAGAAGCGGACAGGTTAACTACGGTAACATTTGTGTAAATGACCAGTGAGCTAACGTTAGCGCGCTATCACCTAGCATTACCATGGCTAGCTAAACAAACATTGCACCAAAAGTCGTTTTCAACGCGGAATCACAACGTCAGCAAATGCGTCAAATTAAATACCTGTAGCTGTAGGGATTCAATACAAGCCTCCGAAGATATATTTTCATTAATTATTTTATAAACGTAATTTTGATGTAAAGAGCAACCCCCCTTTTTCCAATTGTCTTTTTTTCTTCCATCCCCATTTCCACATTGCTCTTGTTGCTAGGAAACAGGAAATGTGCAGCACAGAAATACTTCCCTCTCAAAAGTAACAGGGTGGGATTAAAGTTAATACAATTGGTGGCAAACTCAGCCTTAAAGTAATCACAAAGCAAAGATTAAACGCAAATACAAACCAAGAATGTAAGCGCCAATCTAACTATTCTGCTGTTGGTTTCCATAAAACTCCTAAAGCACATAAGCTACTTCAGACAGCTAACCAATGTTAGCTTATGTAGCTAGCTCTGCCATTTACTTTTGAGCATTACAAATGATCTTCGCTTCAGTTTGACACGCGTGTTACTATTAAGACAGACAACCTGCTAACTTTATTAGGACTACCGTGTTTTACCGGGGGCAATCCCATACATTTCGTATGTGTTTTATATTTATTTTAGAATTAAACGCATTAAAATGTTGCACACTTTGCTTGCCGAGAGCTTTCGTCATCATGGTCCTAGAGCCGTCCCCCATTCTGCAGCCAGTCAACAGCAACCACCGTGTCTCACAGTAAATTAATTCGTGTAACTAAACCAGGCATTATCGATCAACTACTAATGTCCTGATTCAGGTAAGAAAGACATTTGTTTCTCGAATGCACATGATAGCTAATGCTAGCTAAATGCATCCCGTATAATCACGGTCATGGTGATGATGACACTGTGGAGTGAATTGCTGCAGCCGGTCCTAAAGCCAGCCATTTTGAGTTAGTAACATGTTTAGCGAGAAAGCTAGCGAAAATGAATACGCACATCTCGTATCCGGTTGTTGAAGCCACCACACTGACTCGTTATCTTTGATCCTCGTCTCCGGTCGGGCACATCGTTCACAGTGATCTCTGTCATTGCATCGCCAACTTCCTCTGGCTTCAAAGCGGTTAGCTCATTGTCCCTGAGGTCCTAATGCCAGCCATTTTGTGATTTAATGCACACCCACATATTTCTGTCATTATGTTATTATACAGATTTTTTCCCTGTCTGGTCCATCATCAGCCACTGTCACTGACGATCAGCTCATTCAATTCATATCTGTCACAGGTTTTTAGCTGGATGTCTGTGGAACAATCTACCAGTCTCATGTCCTTGTGCTTCTAATCATCAGTTTATTCACATAATTATTACAAAACTAATTTTATATAACCTCTTTGCAGATATAAAGATGGCCTCTCCTCAGCCCGGCAGCCCACCTCTTGCAGAGCAGTACACCCCTCCTGCACATGACGAAGAGAGCCAACAAGAGGAAGAGCTGCTGAGGGATCAGCCTGCAAAAAAACGTGGCAGAGGCAGGCCTCCGAAAGCCAAACCTTCCTTCAAATGCTCTGCGTGCACCGAGGCTTTCAGGAGTCTGTCAGCTCTGCGGAGCCACAAGCTTTCCGCTCATGCAAAGGACCGTCAGCAACAACACTCGTGCTCTCAGTGCGCTAAAACGTTCTCGAGCAAGGCTCAGCTCTCAAAGCACGAGCGCACTCACTCAGCCCAGCGCCCCTTTCAGTGTCCTGACTGTCACAAGGCCTACAAGACGCCCACAGAGCTACGCAACCATAGCCGCTCGCACACCGGGGAGAAACCTTTCGTATGCACAGAGTGTGGTAAGGCGTTTATGCAAGCTATATGCCTGAGGATCCATATGACGCAGCACAGTGGCGAGCGTCCTTATTCCTGTCGTCAGTGCTCTAAGAGCTACCCCACGCTGTCCAAACTGAAGGTGCACATGCGCTCTCACACGGGAGAAAAGCCCTACTTTTGTGCTGAGTGCGGTAAGAGCTTTGCTGACCCCTCTGTGTTCCGAAAACACAGAAGGAACCACCAGGGCCATCGGCCGTACGCTTGCGACGAGTGTGGAAAAACGTACACGGAGCTGAAGGACCTGAAAAACCACGAGCGCTCCCACACTGGAGAGAAACCGTACCTGTGCTCCGACTGTGGCAAAGCCTTCTCCCGCTCCTCCTCCCTGGCCTGCCATCAGCGCATTCACTCCCAGAATAAACCCTATCAGTGCGAGCAGTGTGGCAAGGGCTTCACCCAGCTGTCCTCCTACCAGTCTCATCTCCGCACTCACTCTGGTGAGAAGCCGTTCCTCTGCCCGCAGTGTGGCAAGATGTTTTCTGACCCTTCCAGTTTCCGACGCCACCAGCGAGCCCACTTGGGTTTCAAGCCCTACCCCTGCGATAAGTGCTCCAAGAGGTTCCGGCAGCCAGCCGATCTGGCCGTGCACGAACGCGTCCACTCTGGCGAGCGGCCTTACAAATGCCAGAGCTGTGACAAGGCCTTCGTGGCATCCTGGGATCTGCGGCGCCACATGCTGGTCCACACAGGTCTTAGGCCCTTTTCTTGCACCGAGTGCGACAAGTCATTCGCTGAGCGCTCCAGCCTCAACAAGCACCGCCGCGTGCACTCTGGAGAGAGGCCTTTCAAATGTGAGGAGTGTTTGAAGTCATTCGTGGTGTCCTCAAGCCTGCGCAAACACGAGAGAACTCACCTCGCTGAGCAGTCTGAGCAGCAGCAGCAGCCACAACAGGAGACAGAGGCCGGGTCAGCCTCAGGCTTTACTGCCCACACAACTCTACCTCAGTTCTCCTGTACTCACTGTGATGCTACATTCGGAAGCTGGGATGAAGTTCAGGCGCATGAAAATCTTCACTCCATTGACTCCACTCCTCCAACTGTTACCAAAATTGTGCCACTGGGCTCGCATGTCTGCGAAACCTGCCAAGCAGAGTTTGCACAGCTGGCGGACTTGCACGAGCACGAGAAGCAGCATCCCAAGCCGAGGCCTCATGTTTGCAGCAGCTGCGGCAAAGGCTTCCTCAACAAATCTGGACTGCGTAAACACCAGAAGATCCACTCCACCAGCAAACCTCACAGCTGCCCCCACTGTGGCAAAGCTTTTCTGTTTGCTGCCTACCTTCGCAAGCACTTACGGACTCATGCAGATGCTGCCCCAGCTGCCCCACAACTCAGTGACATAAGCATTATTCATACTGATCCGCTCCCCTCTCCTCCACCCGCCAGTGAGGTTTCCCCCTCCACTGTTGAACCCAGGACCATTTCCCTGACCGTTCCAGTGACGGTACCTGTTACTACTTTTCAGACTCTGCCAGAGTACTTGGTCAAAGAAGAGGGGCTTTAAGCTTTTTTTAGTGTTTTGGAATTTTGATTCCACAAATATGTTGCCAGTGGCCTTAAATCTTTTTAGATGATGGGTTATTTAAAAAAAAACTTCCTTCAAAAAGTAAAAAATATTCTCATTTATGTAAATTGTCTGCGCTTTGTCAGTGTTTTGTATTGCCATGATGTTTTAAAGATGTTATGTATGTAGCTCATGTTTTAAGATATATTGTAATACAAGTAGCCTACTATGAAATACATACTATCAAATACGTTTTAATAGATTCATAAAAATGTGGTGTTGCAAACATTTATGCTGATCACTTTAAAATATCACTCAAAATATGATTTCCCGTAAAGATGTTTTTATAATGTGTTTTTAAGTACAGCTTGTCTTAAATTCTTTGAAACGTGATTATCTTGGAACAATTGAACAGTTTGTGTAATTATTAGTAACATCTAATATTATAAACATTGACGAGTAAAAAGAAAAACAGTCATTTCCAAAACGTTCAATCAAAGGAATTACATTTTTATACCAATAAATGTACTGTGTATACAGTAGTTATGGGTGATTTTTTTCGTGTGTAAAACCAGCTAGTGTTCATGTTGTCTGTGCTGTATTTCCCATCCTAAGTGTTGAAGATGGAGATGCTTACGAAAAGTCAAGTCAGCACATCATCTGGTGACAAACTGTAACTCACGTATTGATGACGGTGACATTTATTGCACCCATAAAAGACTGAATGCAAAGCGAGCGTGAAGGTATTCCATCAGCGTGCTGCAGCTCTTAAAGGTAAGCTCTCTTACTGCTACACACTTAATACCCATTAATGACCATTAACTTAAGACCCATTAATGGTTTTACCTTGAAGTCCATTAAGAACCACTTCAGTCCATCTGTACCAACAGCTGTATTTATTTGCTGTGAAACTTTCTGAATGCTTAACGCTTTCATGGTTCCTTGAGCCTTATTTTATGTATAACCATGAGGTACATCCCATTTAAAGATGGAACAATCTTTTATCATAGACGGCAGAGAAAATTACAATCTTCATTAGATTCAGTTCAACTGCTGCCTAACTTGTATGAGATTTTGTTTAACTTTATACATACATTTATACACAACTTTATCCTCTGGTCCTGAAGAAACGATTGAAATGAAAAACTCAAACTTTAAACATAAGATAACTCCTGAAATTTGTAGAATATAATATCTATATTATATGATGAATGAAATGAAATTATATTTTTTTTCCAACTTCCCCACTTTTAAGATCCCCCACAGAAGCCAGGAGTGACGATGGCAGCCATAGTAACTGGCCTCATTCCCATCCTGCGGACGGCAGTGGATGCCACCACCACGTACAAGTGCCGTTCCTTGTGGTTTGGCTTCCTGTGCGTCCGCCTGGTGATCCTCTTCCTGGCTGAGCTGCCCTTCAACAAACTGGACGCCGACTTCACCTGCAACGGCACTGAGAGCATCTGCGCCAGAGCCTGTTTTAATAGACGCTTCGACAAACCTATGATGGTGGCCTGGAACTTCATCTACGTGCTGGTGATCCTGTCCGTCCTGCTCATGGAGCTGTTTGCCTCCCACCTGCGTTCCGTGGCCCAGAAGAAGAGCTCCCAGGTGAAGACTGACGTGGAGCTGGAGGTTCCGGTTGTGTCCACGGACCCCAAGGGCAAGACTATCATAGATCTCCACAGAGACAGAGGGACAGTCGGCTTCTACCTGCTCAGCATCAGTCTGCATATTCTGGTTGAAGCCTGGTTTGTGTATGTTCTGCTTTCTTGGAACCTGCCAGCACTGAATAATGAATTATATAATTGCTCAACAAATGTCTGCCCAAAGTTACATGTTTGTGTTGTGAGGGCCGCCCCAGAGAAATGCATGTCTATTTATGCTTTGGCTTCCATCTCAGGCATGATTATTGTGTGTTTGGTCTTATTCTGTATGTACTCCATTGCACACTACCTTTGCAACTTTTAAATATTTACCTTTTTCTTTCTTTTCAATATTCTGTTTTAGAAGCAGTGAATTATACGAAGACATATCTACTGTGTTTGTATTGGTGCATCTTCTGAACAACCTTCAGTGCATATATTGTATTTGTATGTAAAATAATGTGTAGCTGGTCTTAGAATTATTTAAAAGGTTTATATTAACTGTTGTTATTGGGTTTACATATGCTGTGAGATGTGTTTTGCTGACACAGAAAGCTCTGGGTGTTGTTCTGCATGATGGTGTTTCTGAGTCAGGTTTTTCTTGTGTTTTGGTCAGCGCAAAAACACAAACTGCCACAGAGACAGTGTCAAATACACACCCATGCTCACTGTGTAACGCTGAAAACAATCTTTTAACGTCTTAACAGTTTCTTTATGGTTCCATGTTTTGTGTTAATAATTATGTATTATACTGTATTATAATAATATGTTAATATACTGTTATAGATCATTAACATAGTGAAATATTTGAAGACTATTTATTCAGCCAGATAAAATCAAAGTCAAACTGCAGGATTTATGCTTGTCATTCATGACTTGAGTTGCTGCCAGCGAGGTAAAAGGTGGAGGCTGACAGTTGGCTAGAGTTTATGTTTATTCTTCAGTGAGATGGATTTCCTGTTGCTGTGCTTCATGTTGTAGAGCAGCGCTGCACCAGCATCTGTTAGAGACTAGTGGGAGGAGGAGAAGAAAGAATTATCTGAAAAAGTTGAGCAAAACAACCAAAGTATTTTAGTATTAAGCAGTGTAATTTCTGAGGACGTGATGTGAATTACCTGGGACTCTGAAATTACAGATATTTTCTGAAAAACACAACACAAAAGAAGTGTTTAAGTTTTGTGATTCTAACCAATGTGAGGCCCTGAACCTGATCAAATACTGTAAGAACTCACCCTTGTGAAGTTATGTATGTTGCTGTATATTGGCTCCATGGTTTTAACCCATTCTTGGTATGTCTCTTTGTCCTCTGCACTGCGATTATGCTCTCTGCAAACAGAGGCACTCACTTTATACAGAAACACACTACATCCACTAAACAGCATGCATTCAGACCATACACACACTTGATAATGTCAGGTTGATCATAAGGAATAAAATCAGAAATGAAAGCCTTTAATCAGATTAATTAGCATTTTTGTGTATAGAATCAGGCCTCATTAAATCCATTTCAGACTTCAGCATACTCATTCTACATGTTGCCCACACACTAACATCAGTCAGAGTTTGCTCCATCCCTCCCGTAACTCACATTGCTCTCTCGATCAGCTTCCTCTGCAGCTCTCCTTCCGTCCTGGCGTCAAGGAAGCGACCTCTGACAGCCAGAGCGGCACTGGCCTGTGACGAGTTGAGCTGAATGATGGCCAGAGACAGAGAGGACAGGGCCACCGAGCTGAGAAGGAGGGTCACACTTTTATCATAAGAGTGCTTCTCAACATTTACAGCTTCAGCCTTGCCATTGTATTGCTGTGCAAACACACACAGGGGCCACTTTGTAGCCGCTCCGGTGATGAATTGCACGACCTTCATCCAGTATATGAAGCGGGCAGACTGAGATGAGAGGTTCATTTACTGTGTGACTAAATGCTAGAATGGACGAGAAAGGCGATTGCACGCTGTAATCATTTCTGCATGATGTGAAGTGTGCGGTAATCTCAGCAACAGCTAGTCCTTGGATTTTCAAAACTGCTTTGCCTAAAGGTTCATTGAGATTTGAGATCAATTGAGATCAATTACCTCGGGGTAAGAACGCCTCGTTAATGACTTGTCTAAGCTTACGAGGAAGCCACAAGCGTATGCAAATAGCCAAGTCCAAGAGTGGTGTGTGTGGGCGAGGCAATCTCAAAACACAAAAAAGAACTGTAATTATGGAAACAACGTTATCACCTGTCATCAGTAACATCTCGGTGTGCAGTGATCACTCTGAGCATCGTCTGTCCATTCCTCTGCCTGTACCTCACCTGCAGCTGGAGGGACACACAGCTCCCAGGGGCTGGTGCTGACACTGAAAAGAAGAAGCACAGACAGAGCACAAATATGAATCAAGAGAGTTTCCGTATCTCTAGTTTAATCTCTTTTTGAGTAAATATGGTCTGGTTTGGTTTATAGATTTAGATTTAGCTAACACAAGTACTGCAGTGGTTGAATGAGTCAAGCAGCGCTCTGGCCTGAACAAGCAGTCAGCTTGTCTCAGATGATCCACCTCTGACTCATCTGATGTCCTCCACTCAGAATACAGACACACAGACAAGTGTTGAGTGATCCCAAGTTCATGTTGAACTGCTGAAGAATGCATTTGTGTCTATTAAGTCCAGATGCTTGGCATATTAGCTAAGCGGTGTCTGTATGTAATGAAACATGAAAACTAGTCAACAGCCATGCAAAAAGTTCTGTGAGGTTGTACCAAACATCCATGGGCTGCACAGTGGTGCTTTTAGCAAAATGCTAACATCGGCATGCTAATATTTTCAAATATAATAGATTGTTATGTAGATGTACCAGGATTCATCATCTTAGTTTAACATTTACTACAAAAATAACAGTTTGACCTGATAATGGGGCTAGAGGAACAGTCAGGGATCACCAAAGTCATTAGGACATATCCTCTGGGGATAATGAATATCTGTAAAAATGACAATCATGGCATCCATCTAATAATTGCTAGAGCAGCTAAAACGTGAATTTGATCTTAGTTTAATGAAAGCTATTTACCAGAAGTGGTAAGACATGGACTTCTTTAGCTACACACGCTACGCACTGTCAGTATGTCAATGGTGGCTCACCTCCTGCGTTGTGTTCATTAGCCCCAAACTGAAAGGTGATCTCTGTATCTGGGTTCATGTTCCCCACCTCTCTGGTCCCTTTGTGTCCGGCCTCCCTCTCTCCTCTCATACTCCTGGACCAGAAAAAAAACATCAGTCAGTGCCATTAAAATAATATATTTTAAAGTGCATTCATGTGCTAATTAGACCACTTGATAAAGAATTTAGAAATTTTAGTTTTTAAGGTATATCATATGCAGATCTTACAGAGATTGGGGCAGCAGTAATGTGACAGTACAATGTGTAGCTATCGTCCTGTTCTCGATGATCTGTTCGAACTCTGGGTGCAACCTATTGGGACTTGCTATCACCACCTAGTGGACAGCACACACACACATACACATACACACCCCCACACACACAAGGACAACCAGATCTGATGAGTGAAAAAATGATAAAAATACTGACACATTGGTTTAAAAATCGGACAATTATTGAAACACATCCCATCACAATTACAAATCGTCCCTTACTTTCCCTCCAGTGCGATCAGCAAGTCTTCCCAGTTCATCCAGCCTGCAGTCTGTTCCCTCTATAGACAGCACAGACACTGTCACACTAATGAAAGAAAGACATTTTAGTATAAACTTCATTACACCACAGCATACAACACACCACCCCCACCTTTTGGACCCCTTATTACTACTAATAATAGTCGTATAGTTAAGTATGGAAATTGTCTGTTCAGCAGTAACTAAGTAAAGCATTATCTACATAGCACTTTTTAAAACACATAGTTACAAAGTGCTTCACATGCACATATGAAAAATCTAAATGAATAAATACATAAAGAAAAAGTAAATTGCAATAAAAACACAGCACAAAAATAAATATATATATATATATGTAGATAATAAAAAGTACAATATAAAAACGCGAAAACACGTGACATTGATGAGGAGCTGTGTACCAACCCCTGATTGGCCGCATATTCCCCCAGCTCCTGGTAGAAGATGGTGGATGAAAGGAGGGTGCGAGCATCAATATCTTCTACTTCCAGATTCCCCAAGTCTGTGTTGGCCTTCCCATCTGTACAGATAATCACCTTCAAGATCAGCAGGGACAAGCAGATCAGGGTTGTATTGTTTTTAGTAAACAAAAAAAAAAGAAAAACATGATATATGATTGCTTTAGAACTGTACCAAAGTGTGTCACCATTTATTGCAAATGATATGAACTTTTCATCACAGCTCATCCAGTTAAAAGTACAAACTGTCCCCCACCCAAATAAATAAACATTTAAATACCCCAAACCTACCTTGGACCCTGGCTGTTTGGAGGCCATTGCAATCGCCAGGAGAGCAGCTGGACCGAGAGCCGTGGTTCCACTTTCAGATAATCTTTCAACGTGAGGAAAATCCCAATATACATTGGTTATTTAAAGATAATGTTACTATTATCTAAAAAAAGACAGGAACAATAGATCGTACAACAATCACTGATTTTTCTCTGACCCCATGACTTGTCTCTCTAAGTAGTTCTTGGTCTGTGAGAGTGGAGGTGGACTGGGGAAACTGGCTGCAGCCTGTTTCAGATACTCGGTGTCAGTCAGCTCTTCACCTCTCAGGAAATGTGACTTGAAATTCTCATACCCATGCATTGTCACCTGGCAACCCAAACATTAGGGGATGAAGAAAAGCGACAGTAATAACTTCGTATATGAGAAAATAAACTGAAGAACAAATCAAACATGAGTCAGACACAAACATTAAAGACAGAAATAGACAACTAAAAGAAAATTGAGGAGAATCAGGGAGATGAAACAGGGAAAGGAAAATGTTAAAAGTCCAAACAAAGCTCTTAGAGAATTTTCTGAGATCAAGCCTCTGACGATCATGTATGTACCTGATAGTTGAAGGTGATGAGTCCCACTCGTGTGTCAGGTTGTTGTTCACTTAGTCTCTGAACACACTGCAACACGGCCTCCTGGACCATCTGGTTTGAATACAAAGATGTTTTTATCACCGATCTTTGAACATCTGTTATTGTTGTGATTCTCTGTGTTGTGCATGTACACAAAAAGCACATTTTAAATTTAGTAAGTGTTGATTTAGTAGTCAATATATAATGTTGTGTTACTTTCTTTCTTTTACTTTTGAGAAAAAAAAAAACTCACATGCAGACGGGATCTGTGAACGACATTCTCTTCCTCTGACACCTTAAAGCAACAGAGATCGACCGCTTGAAACGCCACAGCTTGTATTTGTGAGTGCCAGCTATCACGATACCAGGAGTAAACAGATCCGTGTCAGTTGTGGGTTTTACCTGGGAGGTGATGCTCATGGAGCCTGAGGTGTCGATGCAGAAGAGCAGCAGAACGTCAGACGCACACAGGGGCGTCTCGTCAGGACAGAGCAAAAAGAGGTCATCCTGATAACCACCGAGAGGATACTTTGGTATGCTGGTAGAGCTGGTCAAGTCCCAGCGCTCACAGAAGTAACACATATTAACCTGGAAGGAGAGTCAACTCAGTGAGAAAAACCAGAGACACAACCTGAAGTCTGAATCAGTCAAAGTTATCCATTGTTTCATTATGTTATGATCAATAATTCTTATGCTTGACTGCCTCTAAGAATTTGTCATGCTCTGCTTTTAACATGATTACACAGAGATTTGCAGTTATTATTCACATTTGAAACCTGTGACTCCGAATAGTGTTACTACTTATCAGTTTCAGAATAAAAGTCAAATTACCACATTGTCATAAGAGGAGTCCAGCACAGATCCACACTGGGAGCAGGAGGTGGGTTCTCCTTGTATGGCCTGCACTGGAAATATGCAAACATGATCGTCATCATGAGCTAATAAGACATCAAATAAAACTAGATGGCAGATAATGAAGGTTTTATGCTGATGATAAAAGTTTACTGACGTCTTTCCTCCGAGAGTAATTTCCCTAAACTGACGAGGACCACATTAGGATTCCCTGGAAGAAGCCCCTTATCTGCGGATCCTAATTTGGGAACAGCAGAAGCATTTTGTTTTGCATTAGTGGTGTGAAACATTCGTAATGAGTGTTATTCTTTTGATACCATGACAGGACCGTACGCACGTGACGGAAAATGTGGCGGATCTGTAAGAGATTTCTGAGATGATGAGGGAGATGAGTGGGATGCAGGTAACAGAAGGAGGTATTCTGGCATTGACTTCATGAATGAAGGTCTCGGAGGAAGGGGTGGGGCTGAGGGTCGAGAGCAGAACAGAATAAACTGAGAGAATCTGTCTGTTCCTTAAAACAATTTACACAAAGCGGTTTCAAAACTGGAAAATACAGTGTGTTGTGTCAACAGTCGTCCGTTTACCTGATGCCTGGGCGGACACGCTGCTGGTGTCAGCTGGCAGCTTCACCTGGACCCCCGTGCCCTCTGGTAAAGTGTATGAGTAATTTGGGTCCCATGGTTCCGCATTTGAATCTGGCTCACTTTTAGGGAGGTCGTAGGTAAATGTCTGACTGTTTGTGTTGGGGGAGGGGAGTGACTGTCTCATGTGTGGTGGGAGAAGAGCTGGGTAAAGCACATGGGAGCAGTGTTAAAGGAACAAATCACCCAAACAATATAAACTACATTTCATCTAGTAGGCTGCAGAAAAATACCTACATAAGAGAGCAGTGGACCACCAGACACACAGTGATTTACCACCTGCAGCTCAACCAAACTATAGGCTTAAAGGGCTAGTTCAACCAAATGATGAAACAATATATTTTGTCCCTCTTGGGATGAACCAGTAGAATACAATAGAGCAAAGCATGCCCTTTACTTATAATTGGGCAGCTTCCAGATGTAAATATGTGGGGGTTTTAATTATCGTATTATGTTGAATAACTGAAAGAGCAGCAGACACAACATCTTATTTGTTTGTTAGGCCTCAGTGGAGTGTGATTGACAGGATACCACTGCTTTTCAGGGTGAATTACTCCTTTAAGAGATCAATTTCCTCTTGAGATATTTGAGATAATAAATACAACAGAAACTAAACTTGTTTAGCCATACATTCGCACTGATATTGCCACATTCACAGTACCTGTTTTTCGAGGAGGTGCTGTCTGCTGAGGGGTTTTACTGATGGAAGAATCTGCCTCCAGTGTATTGTGAAACATTGAATTTTCATAGAAAGGAGTGAGCTTCACAACATTCTTCACCTCCCTGCTCTTTTCCAACTGTTCAATAATCTTGGGGGGAGACTGGAGGGATTTCGGTGATTGGGATTCTGCAGATTTTGCTGGAGTAGGAGGTGGGGGATTGCGAGGACGGATCCGGTTAGGAGGAGGGAGAAGAGCTAAAAAGCACACACACACACACACACACACACACACACACACACAATATATATAGATATGTACAGTAGCTGTTAATATGAGAACAGTTTCTTGCAAGAGAAATTTGAGCACAGACAAAACAACTTGTGCAGTGGTGACCTTTGCGCTGTAAAGAAAATGTGACTCAGGTGGCAGATGGCTTTTACTGAGCAAAGCAAAGTATCAGACAGGAATATCTCCTCTAAGACAGACAGGAAAGGTTGTGTGTGTGTCACCGATTACATAATACATAATGATACTTAATCATCAAGTCACCCAGTAATATCTGATGAAAAGAAAAATCCACCTGCGGTTGCTTTCACACAGTTATATATAATCATTCATACTCAAAACAAATTAGCAGTTATTTTGTGATTAAGTACTGGAATGTACTTTCTTAATATTTCTCTCAATTTATATTTCAGTGCATTCCTATATGTCCTACTGAAGCTGCATTGAAAATGTCTGTTTCTCTGGCTAGTGATCTGTGAAAATTTGAAAAACTACAGCAAAGTGGACCCAGAAAGGTGACATCTGTCTTTTTAAATGAGTATTGGTGCAATACATTTAGATTTTTTTCTTTGATGTGAGATGTCTCGAAGTGTTTGAAAGAAATCCCACCTGAGCGTTTAATGACATTGGCACTGGATCGTTGGCAGTCCTTCTGAATCACTGTTGGTGGCACATAAACAAACCCACAAGCAAATTCCATTGTGAGTCGACCTGCCTGTGAGAGAAAGGACATAATTTATGGGTTATGTTGACAACATCGACTTCCTTAACACATAAAAAAAAAAATTACAATCTCATCTAAAGTAATCAAAGACACATCTTTAAGACGAGCTCCAATAAAACAAACAGTGCAGCCAATGTGTATCTAGCAAGTTAAAATCAACAAATCCTCTAAACAGCCCATATAAGACGTACTTACACATGCAGAGACCTTTGAATGCTAACCACACAGTACAACCATGAACTCAAAACCTTCCCAGTTCTCAGAAACTACTCTGTGACGTTTTTTCATTTGCTATGTGTGTCTTCTCACACATCTTGTCCAACAGGTTTCTTTGCAAGAGTTTTGAGTGATACTAGAGTGGTGGTGTTGCCTAACTCTAGTTAAACATTTAGTGTCTCTAAATTAAATGGGTGGAACAATACAAGCCACATTGAGAAACAGGGCAGTAAACTGTTGAAAGGTCAAGATTATTAATATAGATACCAGCCTTACAAAGTAAAACATTATCCTACACTGACTTGCCTGTAAAAACCCTTCATGTACACAGATCTATTTTGCTTGGACTTTGTTTGATTAATGTAATTACATGTGTGTACATGTGCAATAAATTATCTGGTCACATAAAAAAACATCAAATACATTTTAAATATTTGAATATTATGGCACACATTCACACCTGTATGTTTTTGCTTTAATCTGTTCTTTGGATTTTTGTGTTGATTGTCTTAAAATATAAAACTTTAACAAGACTAAGAGTCTATAGCCATGCTGTACAATTTGACTTGCTGATGGTGGTGGATGGAATGTTTAGAATTCACCAAAGTGATTATAATTGATCCTGTTGGGGACATAAATTGTGTCCTACAGAAATATATCCAATATTTGATGACACATTTAATTACAAACCACAAACTTCTATATCATGGTGAGAAAATCATAATGGAGGAAAAGTCAGCCAATGACCTTGGTCATTTTGTGCCCCTCCATCAGGTAGACTTTTGAGATGTTTACCGAAGAAGTGCACCAAAAAACATGACCTGCTGGTGGCGCTAGATGAAAAGTCAGGAGATGACTAGAGTCATTAGGATTCATCCTCAGGGCACCATGGATATCTTAATCTAAGTATACGGCAGTCAATCTAATAGTTGTAGAAATAAACCAAAAATGTCAAGCTCATGGTGGCGCTGGAAGAATAGTCTGGGTATCGTCAGTCATTAGGATTCATCGTCACAATACCCACAATCATTTATGGTGCTAAATTTCATGGCAATCCACTGGATAGTTGTCGAGAGAGTTCAGTCTGAACCAAAGTGGTGGACCGACCAACTGACCAGCATTACCATCCCACACAGCTAGCTTTGCAAAAGAAATAGTTAACAAGACAGAATAGAGGCAAAACAATTACACTTTTATTTTGAAAATCCACTCCCTCAGTCAAAGTAATAATAATACTAAGTAAACATTAACCTTGTGTGCACACATCATAGTAAACCTGTGCCTGGGTAAACCTCATGTTTCAGTTACCTAATGACTCAGACGTAATGGCAGTAAATAAATACCCTCTCTCGTTCTCCTTTGTTTCGTCTTAACATGCATGCAAACACAAATGTATGCACATACAGCTCCTACACAAACAATACATTCTAGAAGTACTCAAAGAAGGTTAGAATATTTAAGGCCTTAATAAATTTTACATTTTAAAATTGCTGGGAACAGATAAGATCTGACATTAACTCAGAAACCCCAGACATACAGTAAATAACATACAATATAATAATACTTATATATGTTATATAGAGAATATTTGAAAATGAACTCTTTGTGAGGAATAAGTTTAGGACAAAGTATTTTAGACAGTGCGACATCACTCTGCAACTTCAACATAATTTGCTGGGTAGAAGCCCTCCTTCCCTCCGCTCAGTACTCCTCGACACCAGCCCTGGTCGTCCTCCTCCTCCACCTTCAGGAACACTTCACCTGGGAATAAAAGGCATGAAATGAATCATAAATACAATAAATAAAAATCTGTTAAAATGTAACATCTTGTTTCTGTGATTCAACATATTTGAAAACCCTGTTTTAATAAAGAGCAAGTTGTGTGTGTCATGATATGCAGTGTAGTCATTTTTAGTTTGCTTTCAAGTTCTACCAGCCTACCTTGTGGGAGGTTTTTAATTGGCCACCTTACTCATACTTTGACACTTTGACTATATAGTTATAACTAGAATCACCTCTGTGAGTCCAGTAGATATTGTAGAAGAGCCAAGAAAAACTCTAAGATGATGTTCATGTTAAGACCACAAGGTGCTTGCTTTAAATTAAACCCCCAAATATTTTCAAAATTACAAAGCCTTTGCAATATTAATGGGCTTTTATGTACAGGTATGATCTAAGAACAAAACTGAAGCTTAGAGCTGTTGAATTGTACTAGCTGTACTTCACTACATCAGTAAAACAGTGCAACACTATCATACAGCAAGATCAAACTGTAACAAAAAGACAAAGGGGTTGTCATGACGACACCTAGCCAAAGCAACCGTAGGAAGGTTTCATTTTAATAAAGAGGCAGCTTTGACACATTATATTTGAACTTCAATACCCAGAAATCCTGTAATGTAAACATCAGTAAACTGCACACAGCACACTTGTGTTTACCAGGCTGTCTGTCATTATTTTAGAGGGATGGGATGCATTTCAGTCTTCCCACTCAGATTCATACTGATACAATGTTGTAATTTTGTACAACAATCTCGTCTATTGTAGCTTTAACATTGAGAACAACACCACTGTCTAAAGACGTCTAAGTGTCGTCACATCACACTTTATGTGTCACCTGATTTAAAGGACAGCTCATCATCCTCCTCTCCCACGTAGTCATACAGAGCTCGCACCTTCACACCCCCAATCATCACACTAAAAGGAGGAGACGGGGATTTAAACCATCAAAAACATAATAAAATAAATGTGACTATATTGAAAACACTGCAGTGGATAACTTACGGTCGGTTCTCTTTTCTTTTCTGGTCTCTCTTCTTCCTATTTAGTTTTTTTATAGGTGGGACCCACTCCTGATGGAAGAGATACAAGTTTGGGTTTCAAATTGAATTGAAGAAACACGGTCTTTTGTTCTGCTAAATTATGCATTTACATATCACTCTATTGTTTGTTTGTCCTCTCTGCATTGGAGTGAAGCATTCTAACATACCTCAATCTTTGGCCAGTCGGTGGGCATGCCAGGACCGTGGTTGTTCTTCCACCATTTGACATCGTCTTGCTCACTGATGGCCATCAGAGTGTGGTGGAGCTCACTGTACACTGCCTTCACACTGACACGAGGACACAGAGCTGCTTTGTCAATGCCACAGTAAATACACAGAAACACTTGCTCTGCATTGACCCAAGAGTCATACACACTATTCCCACACCCAGTCATCTGACGGCTGCTCACCTCTCATTGTTGGTGACGTCAAGATGTCTGTGGATGGAGAGGAAGGCCTGCTTCAGAAAGCTTATCCTCTTCCTCTCCTCCTCCTGCGACTGTTCAAAAATGGTCTCCATCTCCTCCATGTAGCGAGGCGTGTAAGACGTCACATCCTCCAGCACTTTCTCGTAGCGCTCTCTACTCTGCAGGCAGTTCACAAGAACAGTTTTATGATGAAAAGGAGGCGTACGCTCCACCAGGAAGAACATCTACTGCGTTTCTTTAATGGACGACAATCTAAAATGTATAAATCATCTGGGGCTCTTTACTCTTCCCATGCTGGGCTCCATAAACACTGAGCAGTGTAACAATAACACATTTCCATACAAGGGAAAAGCTTGGAACAGAAATTTAAGGCTGGGGCTCGTGTTTAGAGTTCCTTAAATGAATAAATATCAGCGCATGCAGCAGGCCAGTAAAACCTTCCTGGAATGCAACATGTTTAACTTTGTGGCATGTCGTGAATCAGGAATTGCAGATTTAAATGTGAATGAAGCCCTTATTCAACATGCCTGATGGTGTGTTAACATCTCTCCTCACCTTCTCTTTCTCCTCTGTGGCCTTCTCTCTGGCCTCTGTGACTTTCTGCTTTTTCTCTGGACTCATTTGAGAGTTTTCATTTGCTTGTTTCTCTTTGTCAACGGCCGTTTGTTCCCTCTGACAGGATTTGTGATATGCAACACGGACCTTCTCCAGCTGTTGAATATACACACGCACACGCACACACACGCACACACAGACACACACACACACACACACACACACACACACACACACACACACACACACACACACACACACACATTATTTACTTAAAGTAAAAGTTAGATAAAAAATATTCTTATTATCTTTAAGAGTTAGATGAAAAGATATATACTCTCTTATGGCTCATGGCTTTCTTGCCAGGAGATGGTTAGCTTAGCTTAGCACAAAGACTGGAAACAGAAGCAAACAGCTAGCATGGCTCTGTAAAAAAAATGTAATGAGTGATTCATTTTAGTCTCAGCAGATTCTTTTAAAAAAAATGTAAGTTACACGCAATGCTTTAAATAATTAAGTAAGTCTATAAACAGTCTGGCACCACTCTGAAAACACATGTTGATTTTACACCTTGGCTTTTGTATAATTAAATAAACAACATACAACGTGTTGATTAGTGAGCTTCAGAGGTGCTGTTTCCCCCTGTTTCCTGCCTCCTGGCTGTAGCTTCATATTTACTGATGCATCATCTGACTCACGGCAAGAAAGCGAATAAAGTTAGCAAGTGGACCTTGAGTAAAGATTTTCTGTCAAACTACCATGGCCACCATTAAAAGCGTGTGCACACACACACAGATGAATGTAAAAAAAATGATTTGGACCTTCATCAGTTTTTTGGACCAGGGTTTCTGCGCACGTGAAAAACTTGTGTTGTTGTTGTAGCTCTCTTTGAACCCACAGAAGAGTTTCTTTGGAAAGATCTCTTTCTGCCAGGTCTTCACCCGCTCCCCTTCCTCTGCCATGAGCGACTCCGAGATGGAGGAGTGGAGGGCGGACAAGCGCTCAGTGGAGGTGAAGAAACATTGCCATGCCCTCATGAGGGAGCCATAAAGTGGCCCTGGGGAAGGAGAAAAAAGTCAGAAATAACATAACAGCGAGCAGAGAAGTGAGTCATGAAAGCAGCAGAGAAATAATAACCACCATTTGTCCAGCGGAAAGTTTCAAACAAACACAGATGCAAGCATTTAATAAGAATCAAGAGGTTATTTCAACTTGATGACAGCTGACATAATCAACAAGGCCTGTGCACACATGTTCTCATGTAATGCAGCTTCTCATGCTTACGGGAATCCACTATGGACTTCCACTTGCTGCTCCACTGGCTGAGCTGCTGGGCGTACTGTTTTTCTACCTTGGCTCTCTCCATGAAGCAGGCCACAACGTCGTTGCAGGCCTGGAAGGACTGTTCAGTCCGGTGCACTGTACGCACATAATTCCCCGGCTGGGAGGAAGAAAGATGGTGATGATGTATAAGAGCAAACACACATGAGCACTTTATCTCATTAACTAGCTATTCGACGGGTGGTAGTTTTCTTAGATTTGATCACAAATATAATCCTCACCATCCAGAAGCTCTGTTTCTTGGCATCTTCGGACGGCTCTTTGGGAAGGTTCGCCATTATTGGGAAGGTGTCTGTCTCTGAAAGCAAAAGATAGCTGTTTGTGTTATACAACAGAGTTGCTAGACTAGTTATGATGAATAACAAGCAATGAAAGACAGCTTTTATTGGCAGACAGGTGACACTGATTATCATGCAACAGGTTGGACGTCTGCACGATCTAATGTGCCGATACAGCAGGCTGACTTCCTCATAAGCAGGGCCGTTCCCCCTGTATGGCAGGCATCTCTGATAGGGAGTAATTGGCAGCTGAAACCTTGCAGCGTGTGTGTGTGTGTGTGTTGCTGAGCTTATTGCCATAACAACTTAGATGATAGTGACGAGGTGTTATTTACACTGTACAGTGCTTGGATACACCCAAACCCCCTGCGTGAGTAAGGGGAGTGTCATTGCAGTGGCAGACTGGAATTCACAGGGGTGGGATCTGCCAGCAGGAATAGAACAGCTGCTCAGGCATTCTTCCTGTTGCCTTCCCAAAATAAACAGCAGGGAAAGGTCATCTTTCCCTTTGCTCTGACTAATACTAGGCCTATTAGAAACCAACTGTCTCCCACTCTGACTCCTCCTGCCATTTGATTCAGAGATCATGACCGCAAGAGCGCAACAGGGGCCGCTTTCTGATTTGGAAAACAAATGGGAATGCAGGATTTAAAAGGAATAAATTGTCCAGCAGCAGGCTGGACCACAGCATGTAAAGCAAAGCACAAGTGGCAGATACTTTAGCAAAAGAAGGGAGATGCGTGCACAAACATGCAAAAGACGCAGTCACAGGCCTATTTCTGTCTGGGTAGCACATTGACACATTGCTGGCTGAGTAATATGAAAATGACTAACCACACCTCATCACAAGACCGAGCATGACGGAGAGTCAGGCTCGTCTAGGGCTTTCTTTCCCTCAGCTAGCTGGTTTTCATACTTATCATACATATTATGTTATTTAATCATTTCTTTGACTTGCTATGAGCAGCTATGGAAACTCAGTAGGGAGTCCCTGAAGGCTCAACTTAGATTTCACTTTATGACTTTGTTTGATTCTGTTCATGCAGAGGACCGGAGGAGGTTTGAAACAAGACTCAACAGCTCATCTTCTCGTTTTTTATCACACAAAAGCGTTTATGTCAAAGTATTTTAATGCAAAGAAACCCCAAACAAAACCTCAACCATCAAGCCAGCAAGAAGCAAAAAGAGGCAACAGATCAGCCATGCCTGGGAGAAACCAGCACTTACATTTTTCTCTGAATCACCAGTGATTACTCAAGTGACCACTTGTTACTGTAGTTCAAGGGCCTGCTGAGGATTTCTCTCCATTTCTCTGTCCGTCTCCCCCTCTCTGCCGCCCAGTGTGCCTCTCCTCCTCTACCACATGCTTCTCTCTCTCTCTCTCTCTGACCCAATTTTCCCTTGGCACTTAAAGTTACACACACACGTTGTTGATCTGAAAGTGGGCGTGAGACACAGAGACAATGCAAGCAAGCAGAAAAGAAGAAAAAAAAGTTAACAAATCAGAGCATTTGCATGGTAATCATGCAATGATTGGCTACAGGGCAAACAAAGAATCAGGAAGAAACGTACCTTTCTTGATCTCCTTCCCCGTCAGCTGTGATATTCTAGTTCACAGTAATTCCAGGATGAATTCTTCTTCCTCTTTCTCTTTTGTTCCCTACCTTAACCCCATCCTTTGCCTCTTTAACTCACTGGCTTCCTCCCTATCAGGCTGTTTAGCTCTTCTTTGACTATCACCCTCTCACTTTCTCTCCACTCTGCTATTAGAAAAACAGCTGGAAGAATCCCCCTCCTTCTCTCTCCCTGCCCGTCCCTCCCTCTGTCTCTCTCAATATGGTGCTAATGAGATACTGAACCTTCATTTTGACCGTTCGCTGGTCACAGAATCGTGTCAGTGTGGCATAGAGTCATGTGAGCTTATTAGTGAGTGTGTGTGACACAAGGTGGGGGAAAGGGGGTGGGGGTTGGGGGTGTCCCATGCACTGCCATATTAGCCTTGTACCCCTTTGTGACCGGCCATTCTCTCTGTAGTCGGGCCTAGAAAGAGAGCACGTCAGAGAGAGTACAGTATGTTCACCAACACACTGTTTACTCATTCTGGGCTTTACTTTACTGGATATTAGCCAGGAGTTAAAAGAGAACACCAGTGTCATCCTCGAGTTACTGTTCACTTTCTGCTGCCTCTGTCTGGTTCATATTTCTTATTATGTCTTTTTGGAATCGATGCTGTATATAATTAGACTTTGCAAACATCCACAGATTTTAACAGCTTAACCAGAGCCAGAGGACTTTCACCTCCCACCATGCACGAGATATTGTTTCTCACTTTATATCAACTTGAGTATGTGTTCCTTCAGGTTTTATGATGCCAGACATTGGATTAAGTTGCCTTTACATGCAAAAAAAAAAAAAGAAGGTCAATCTGTGTCATATATTAGACTTGGAAGTGTAAGTTATCAGTATTATTTTTGTGATCTTACTGACTACAGTTTTGGTATTGGTTTGTTCATATTATTATCGTATGTCACCTAGATTTTACACTTTTTTACATCAAGGACCACAATGGAAACACTAAGTAATGGACTTGAGTGTGTCATCCAGTTTGTAATTACAGCATGAGCTATTTAATGCCTCCCTTCTCATAATAAATTAAAGTAAAGTAAACTAAGGTGACATGTCTTTGAGGGTTACAAAATGTCCCAGCAGATATTTTACATTTACATTTCCTCCAGGGGATGCCAGGTGACATTAAAGGGTTGGTTCATCCAATTTACAAAAACATCCTCTTTTCTCACGTACCACACTCAATTGGTATCTACTCATGAAGATTGTTTCTGCTCTATGTGCCCAGGTTTTAAGATATCAGTCTTTATCTCTCAGGTTTGTGCCTTTTTTTGTTTTGGTGCTCTCAGCATTGGGACATTTTCACATTTCAAGAGTAACATCAGTTTCTAGAATCAGTGCCCCGGTTTACTCAGCCTCCATTGAAAATACAGATGAGTGACAAATTAAAGGGGAAACCCGAATGAGTGAACACACATAACAAATGCAAATGCTTGATGATGATATCCTGTGGCCTTCGCAGTCTAAACCCAACTGAACACCTACGACAGATTTTGTTGTCAGACATCGCTCTCCACCACCATCATCAAATCATGGCCATCTTCAGAGAAAAACAAGCCCTGAAATCTGTAATATTGCTAACTATGAACAGACTCCAACTAAAGAAATACAAAGAAGGGACAATCTGGACAACTGGCACAAACTTTAAAATACAACAGCATTATATTTACAATTTTCTACCCTGAACCTTAAACTGGCCACCATGCTAGCTAACGATCTCACATTCGACTTCTTCCAAGTTGTTTTTCATTGTTTTTCATGCCTTACAGGCGTCTTTCAGTTTGCTGCATGAATGCAGCCAACTGCTTGCTTTGAATTAAGCCATCTCATCTTCTCCCTCCCTGTGAGCTCTACTCTTTTGTCCTATTAGCTCACTGAAGCTGATGGGAAAATAATCCTGGACCTGAAAACAACGTTGTGTTCAACCACCGCAGGGCTAAGACGAGTTGCTGCCAAATGACTCAATTCAAACACAGCACTTTAAATTGGATCATTATGTGAAACTGTCAAAGAAGGGATTCTAAGGAGAAATGAGAATCACGACAGGGCCGTAGTTTATTTTAGCATTTATTTCAACACCTTAGTTGTACCTCTATCATATTGTTTCTCAGTATATTCTGTATTTTATTTAAAGCAAAACTATATATATATATATATATATATATATATATATATGTATATATATTTATATATATACCTTTTATCTCTGCATACTTATGCTCATACTGTATGTAGTCATATTCACTATGCATTTCACTAGACCTAAAATACTCTTTTAAATCATAGTGTGTAATGCTTTCTACACTACTGCTCAGTCCTTCCACTTCTCAGAATAGTCCATCATGAGATAGCATAGAGGCAACTCAGCATGAGAATACACAGTCATAATTTTAAACCCACATAGAGAGAATACGCATTAACTAACGTGTGTCAGCTTCACTGGGGTCACCACAGGGCCAGCAGTATAGAAAGCATTTACAGAAAACCCAAAATGAAACATAAACAAAACAAAGCGTCAAAGAATTTGTCCACACTATTTGGAAGACGGAGATTCTTAAAAATGTTTACATACTTAATATTATTATCTTTATTATACTATATTTTTATGTTATCATTGTCATCATCATCATTACATATAGATCTATAAATGATGTGTTTGTGCCTCACAGTTGAATTCACTGCAGGGAACGGCTAAACTGGCATGTTTAAAAAATCCAGGGCGTTCATGTTCACCTCTATGTAACATATACAGTATTGACTGTAAGTTTATCACTCTGAAAAAAACTTTTGAAAAGTGGGTTAGAGTATTTCTTTTCGAGGGTTGACGTGTGGAACAAGGAAACATTGGGATTGTCAACTAGTGAGGAGAAAAAAAAACAATGTTTTCTGACCATTATAAATATGTTTTGGAAAAGGCATTAGAAAGAGAAAGGTGTAGGTCAGGGAAAGCATTTGGCCACCAACGCAGGCTGACAGACACTCACACGCACAAAATCAGACACACAGACTCGCAGAGGCTGAAGGTTGAGGAGGTCAGGCAGACAGAGAGGCAGTAAAAAGCCCTTTTTGATCACTGCACCTGCTGTGTGAAAGAGAGCGGTCAACATTATGGCATCAAAGAGGATGCATCCATCCCTTGACCTGTGCTATGGCCATAAACACCAATAAAGTCTACGAAAAGATGATTTGCAGTTTTGAAATGACTCACAAACCCTTTTCAAATCCTCTGCTTTCTATAAAATAACCAGGAAAATAATAAAAGGTAATTTTCACAACAATATTTTCTCAATATTTGTATGTCCTCATTATGCACAACTTGAATTCAACAGTTATAAATACCCTGACCAGTTTGAAATGAATGATTGCGATCAGCACTTAGTACAAAACAAATGGTTCTACTAATATTGAATCCTGTTTAACATGTAAGATATATTTAGTGCTCGCAAAGTACATACATAGAAAGCTTATTGGGGCATCCTTTAGGGGAATATGGCAAATATATAAAAAGAATAATATTGTTGTCTACCATTTTCTTCTATCAGCATTTACAAACAAAACCCTTTCTCTTATATTCTGACTTTGGCTCCACTACTCACGGACATTTGATACTCTGATCTGCTTAAAGCTACAAAACTGTTGTTAGGATGTCACTCTTGTGTTTTTGCTTTCACCAGAGTTTCTGGTTCAGCCACAAGCAGTAACATTTTATTGGGGTTTACCCTTTAAGCAGCAACTTTTCAACTTTTCTTAGTGCTGCTAAGCAGCAGATGGTGTGAGAATCCATCTGTCAGTGTGTGTGTTTGTCATTTACAGCACAAAACAGTGTGCTAATTAAATGCCTGTCCATCAAAAGTATTTTCAGTTATTTTCATATGCTATTCTTAATTTCTTCATTCTCTTTCTTGATCAATAGTCATTCCATAATAGTATTCTCTACATGTATAGAAAATTTGCAAGAAAACACTTTCCCCCACACATCAAGCCCTTAGTCTTAGTTCAACACAGTCCGTTGATGTCCACTGTTCTTCACTTGCACATCTTCCGTTATTGTTCATCTCTGTCAATTTGTTTCTCATCCCTTTCTTTCAACTGTGAATCACCCCTTCACTTTCTCAGTCTGTGTCTCGGGGAGAAGTAGTGACATGCAAAGGAGAGGAGAGCCGCCTGGAGAGAGAGGGAGGGCAAATGAAAGAATAAGAAGGGGCGGAAATTAAATAAAGATGGAGCAAACTAAATACGGTTGATAAAACAGGTTAATAAAGAGGAAGGGATGAAGGGATGGTGAGATAACTTATCAAATTATATGCATCTAATGAACAAAAGGGGATGGTCCTGCTAACTTGTATGGAAGGAATCAGACACTTGGACTTTCCTTCACCATCCGGTGCTTCCTTTTTAAAATTTTGACCCCGTTGCTTCTTTGTGTTCCAGAGTCTATTAGTCCTCCCTCACCTGTCAGTGAGTTTCTTCAGAGCCCTCTCGATGTTCATTCGGTGTCCCACACGTGTCACTCCCAGGTCCAAGAAGTCATCCTTGGTGAGCGAAGGCAGATGTGATCCATCTATCTCATTGTCTATAAAACGCTCTCTGTGTTCACCCAGGTTTAGATAAGCCAGCCAGTCGGCCACATCGTACTTTGTCCAGTAGGGCAGGGGCTTGACAGCGAAGGGTTTGGCTGGCGGAGGAGGCGTGAGATGTGGATAGTTGAGGCAAGACGGACTTGGGGGCAAATGCATGGGGGAGGAGGCGCCAGAGAGAAAATGGGTGGGGGAGAGAGAGCGGGAGACAAGTAGGGGGTTTGGACTCTGCACACCAGATGGAGAGAACAGTGGAGGAGTAGAAGCTCTGTAGGTATCTCCTAGAGGGAGGCCAGGCGAAGGAGGGGTGAGGGGCCCTGGAAAGTCAAAGGGGTTGTTGTAGACAGGTGTAGTGGAAAGGATGGGGAGAGAGGAAGGTCTGGGGGGGGTGGGGTTTGGCTGTTCAGTGTTATAGATAAGAGGGCTGGGAGCCCGTCGCCTGGAGACCGAAGACCGCATCTCCTTAGTGGGACTGCATTGAAAATCAAAAGTCTGCCTGCGCATCTTGGACCGATGCTTTGGTGACGTTGGGTATGGGCAGTAGGTCGGGGAATGGGGAGGGTGTGAATGAACTGGGGAGGAAGGCATCTGTGGAGATGGGGAGCGGGTCCAGTTGCGCTGAACTGGGGCTTGAGGTGAAGGGGAGACAGAAGGGGTAGCCGACAGATTTGGTGTCAAGATCTGACGATGCTGCGGGGACGACGTCGGTAACGGCGAGGTGGAGCGGCCAGTAGGGGGACTGTGAAATACATCAGTGTAATCCGCCGAATACCTGAGAGACACACAAAATGAACCCGTGAACTTTAATTCTCACAACAAGCTTTAGTTAAAATAAGCAGATATGCAAACTTTCATTTTAATATCAAGGGCTGGTTGATGAAAACAAACCAACCTATGCATGGTGGGAGACTTTGGAGTGTGGCTCCAGTCATCCATGCTCTTCATGCTACTCATCTGTTGCAGCTTGGAGCTTAGCTCATTGATGATGCTGGCCTTCACACCCGAGAGAGGTGAATGAAGTCTGCGGCCCTCCAAAACCATACCGTCTCTCTGCACTCCGCCTCCACCTAGCTCATGCTCCCCGACCTCAACCCAGCCCACCGACCGAGTCTCTATGGGCCTCTCTAAGCAGGCAGCCAGAGCGGAGCTAAAGCCATCCTCCATTTTGGATCGACTTTGCTTGCGCTTCCTTTCATCTGCGAGAGCTCCATCTAACCTGGCATCTTCTGGGTTGCTTTGTCTCTGCAACTGCAAAGGAGCAGGGTTGGTGCTGTTCTGCCTACGTAGTGCTACAGACGGGCCCCTCCCTCCCGCCTCTTTGTAATGAGTCATCTTTGGAAACACAGGGTTTGCCAGTTTGGCGCTGCGCACCTCAAATGTTTGCCCACCTGAGTAGGTTGTGCAAGGATCCTGATGCTCCCCATCTCCCTCTCCTCCTCGCCCATCCCCTCCAATCCCTCCCCTTTCTCCTCTCAGCCCACTTAACCCCAGCATTTCTAAATGGTGGTCGCTACTGCTGTGACTATCCAGCTCCTCAATCCCAGAATCCACCACGGCATCTTGCCAGTCTCCGCTCTTGGGAATGAAAGTAGGGTGATGCGTGTAGTCAGAAGCTTTACCCCCTGTGCTGAGGCCAGCCTTGGGCCCAGCCATGGTCATGCTGTAGTCAGAGGATGACGGCGAGGTTGTGGTGGAGGCGGCAGCAGTGGCTGTCATAGTAGTGGTAGCATAAGTCATGGTGGTGGTGAGGGCGGCTGTGCCTCTGTCCTGGGCCGGGGCGTGACCACCCACTGAGGGATCGTCAGAGCTGCTGTAATAGGGGTGAGAATGGGACATGGGCTGGGGTCTGTGCAGTGACATGGCAGGCAAAGCGGCAGTAGAGGTGGTGGTGGTGATGGTGGTGGAGGAAGGGGGAAATATCTGTGGGGACGGATAAGATGGAGATAGAGCTGATTGCGTAAGGTTGGCCACCTCGCTGTCGTAGGAGGTAAGGCTGGATGTAGCAGAGTCACCACCCTGTGGAGACGGTTGGGGAGCGTTTGAGGGCTTGGGAGATGGAAGAGGGGGTGGGGGAGGTGGAGCAACACCAGAAGAGTGCTGACTTGGGTGTTGATGCTGCCGAGGAAACTCCTGGACTCTTTCGTTCTTACCATTAGCAAACTGTAAAGGAGGGGGCAAGGGATCTGCAAAGACAAACTCATCATCTACATCTATTGAGGGAGCTGGTGGAGGGAGAACCATCAGTCCTAGACCTCCGCCCGCTCCCATAGCTTCGTGCGTCTGTGTTGGGGCTGTGGGGACAGTGTACTGCGGGATGTAGCTGGTGTTGGGAGTGCTTTCCATCTGCAGAAAGGAAGGTCTCCGAGGTGCAGGTTGAGCCGGCGGTGGAGGAGGCTGTATGGAGGGAGCAGGTCTGCTGTCATACACCTCCTTTTCTCTTTCTCTCTCCCTGGGGCTCTGTGGGTAATACTGTGTTGAATACTGACTGGTTCTGTCCTCTGAGAAGCGAACTCTTAAACCCTCCCTGGGTCCTCCTTCCTTTTCTCTCTCCATCCTCTCCCCACCTCCTCCTCCCAAACGTAATATCCTTGGTGACTGTGGCCGGCTCAGAGATGCAGGAGAGGTGGTGGCGGTGGGGGAGCTTAGGTGGAGGGACACTGGGGAAGTGTAAGCCGACTGTGTAGGAGTTGCAAAAAGGGAAGGAGTCGGGGTCTGAACAGGGGTAGGGAACGCTCCTACTGTGGACAGCTGCCGACCAAAGTGTCTCTCCTCCCTGCGCGTCCTGCGGTCATCCTTTAGGGCCCTCTCTCTCGCAGCTAGGGCCAGGCCAAGTGGGGACGAGGGGTCCAGAACTTTCCCTGTGAGTGGGTGTATGAAGGTGGTAGTGGGCTGGGTGCCGTACATTGAGGGAGCTGACTTGGGCTGGCCATCCTGACCGAGGACAGGGGAAGAATATTCAGGCAGGCCAAAGGCGGGGGGCATGCTGCTGGAATAGTTGACATAGCTGTCTCCAGAAAACATGCCCTCATCTATAGACTTGGAGGGCCGCAGACGGGGGGTGGGCACCTCCATTTGTGAGCCCTGTAAAGGCTGAATTCTTGCCCCTAGCGCTCCTCCGCCCTCCCCTGCTCCTCCTCCTGCCTCTCCTTGGATGTCCTCCTCAGATGAGAGGAAGAAAGAAGCACTCTTTCTTCTCATATCTCGGAAACGTTCCCTTTCCTTGCGCGCCCCTCCTCCCCCGTAGGCCGAACCAAATGTCGAAGTGTAATCCAAGTTTTCCAGGTTTTGCTGGGAGGAAATGGATGGGGCAACAGTTGATGAAGGTAAGGAAGTGGACGTAGGGAGCTGAGGTGGCAAGGGGGTGAGTGGTGAGGGTAGACTGGTGTTGGGGCTGTCTGGGGTTGCATCTGCTGAGGCATGGTCTTCTGGATCCTGGGAAAGCTCAGCTTCCACGCTGCTGCCCTGGCTGCTTCGGCCGCTGCTGCTGGTGGAGGGCGCTTTGACAATGATGGTGGGGATGGGGATAGAGCTTTTCTCTTTGGCTGCACCTCCTTTTCCTCTGTGCTGTCTCAGACCATCTTCCACCTTCGACTGCTTCATCAGAGCTCCTCGACCACCCCTCCTGGCCGCCCCCCTACCCACCCCTCCACCCTGCTCCCTGTTGGACGTGTGTGGGTGATGTTGTGGCGCTTGTTGGGCCTTAGGCTTAGCACTTGTCGGTGGTGTAGCACTGCTGTAGCCTCTCCTTAAACCCCCCATCTTGCCACCACCTCTCCTGGGCGCCTCTGGCTCTCTGACACATAGTCCTTCTGATTGTCTGCGGAGGGTGGGGACCATGACCTGCTGGTTCATTCCACCTGGTCCTCCCCTGTCCCAGCCTGCTTGAGTAGGATGCCCTGGCTGGGAGTGGAGCTGGTAGTGGGCTTGAGCTACAGGAGGTATGGGCATAGAAGGCCCTTTCCCAGGATGAGGGCCTGCGGATAAAGGTGGCTCTGGGGCGGATGTGTTAGGGGGTGGGGGGATTTCTTCTGGTCCCGGCACTGACAGGCTTCGAGCCAGCTTCATCGCAGGTGGGTGAAGGTATTGCCTTTCCTCCTCTGTTACACCTGAGGACAAGGACACAGGCAAACAGATGCTTAAAAGGAAACTCATTTATGGAGCAGGCAGAATTTCTTCCATGACAATTGCCGTTACCAATTGATTTTTGACGCATCATGACTGCATGCTGACCGTGGACTGGTTGAAAATGAGCTTGGTTGTAGCCAAAACCTGGTCCGGGCTGCACCATACTCACTGATGACTGCTGCTCATAGGGTTGCTCCAGGTTTCGAAAACACATTGTGAAAAGGGAGCAAAAGAGAATTTGACAGGAAAGAGGGAGTAAAGAGAAGAGAGGAAACATTTACTCAGATATAATCAAATCAAACTGATGCTGGCTGTTAAGCTGATGTTGATTTGATATATAGTACAATGTAATACAGAAGAACCAGTAGTCAGTCAGAGTATAAGTTTATCAGGCAACAGATCATGGATGAATGGACACAACCTGACTCACACTTAAACAAATGTTTTGGTGTGGGTGGTCCATTGTCAATCATTTTCTCTAAAGTGCAGTAAGGGGAGAAGAACACACAGAGCTAAAACAACAACAAAAAAGATAAGATACAACACTGCTTATAGGTAGGAATGTTCTGAATGTTTTTCTGCGAGCATTAGTCACTTCCATGACTAAATATATGCTACATCCTCAAGCAGTTGAGAAGCTCTGTTGTATATGTGAATCTGGCATGGCAGGGCTGGGAGAGAGATCAGAGGAACTGTTCAGTATTTGTTCATATTTTGTAGATACAGACATTGAGTCTAAAAAGCCAGCAGGACAGAGGACCCCAAGTTATGGTAATGACCGATACTAAGACCATTTCCATCCAATTCCCAACAGTACCTCATTGGACACGTTGGGAACAATACTCTTGCTCCGGTCCCTCTTGCCTCCATGACCCCTCTGGCCCTGGTTGTCTGATGTAATAGTGTGTTGGGCAGCAGCCAAGATTTCATCCAGTTTATCTAAAACAAAGACAGAGCAGGGGCAGGGCAGAAAAGATATGTGGAGAGGTAGTGAGAGGGAGCATAAAATAAACGTAGAAACATGAAAAGGAGGATTTCAATGAGCCCCCTTCTGTCCCCTCGAGGTTTAAAAACACCCTTTTACAGTATGACAAGAGTGATGAGTGATTTCTTACTTAGTGCCATCTGATAGACTGTCCTCTTCTTATCAGGACCCTGAGAGGACTCATATTCTTAAAAAGGAGGAGAACAAAAGAGCATCAAACAGGCTGACTTTTAATTAAAGCTCAGGGGCTGATAGGGGTAATGATAAAAGCTGATATTCACCTGCTTTCTTTTTCCATGGAGAGGAGGCTGTTGCATATAAAATTTGGGAAACAGAAATTAGGTGTGACTAGAACTGCTGTGTAGTCATATGTATTAAGCAGATGAGAGGATGAAATACATACTCAGGCACATGGGATGGTATGAATACAGATGTGATGAGAGGGATGGTGATGGAAATGATAATGAGAGCACACACATCCGTGATTCTCCCACCTTTGTCCACTGTGTGCAGCACATTTGGTTCAGAGGAAAAAGAAACAAAGAGCCATTTGTGACCGATGGCATCAGACAAGCATCATTTCACAACATGCAATTGCTTTTCTATCTCTTAACTGTTTAATTATCACCTTCTTCATAGGTAATATCAAAAGTGCAAATGAATTAAAAAGCTCCATCTCAAGCAAACTTAGGGAAATTGCACCTATACTGGATCATTTTCTTGGCTCTCTGCATCAACTCGGTTAATATTTAATGTTGTGTTTCCATAATAGTGCCATGGATCTGTACTAAGATCCTGCAGAGAAGCTGCTAGCCCACCTATTTCAAATGTGACCCCCCAGAAAAAACTGGGGAACCCAAATCTAATTCATTTTTTACAGGTTCTTTCCACACCTCTGTATTCTCTGTATTCTTTGTATTCTTTGTTTTCAGTCCTTTATCCCCTCTATCATCTTACCCATGTCTTCCAGCTCTGATGTCATTGACTTGGAGCGCAGGGCAATTGCAGGAGGAGTCAGTCTTTTAGTCTGCTGCGGGGCTGCCAAGGGAAACCAGCCAAATACACACTTAATGTTTAGTATTCTAGTATAAACATGCAGTCACCAGTGACAACCACATTGCAACAGGCTTTTAGGATGAAGTAAACATGCAATCAGCTTTATCGTCACATCATAAACATAGGGTGGGGAAATGACATAAGAGGGAAATTTGACTCTTACCTCTCTTCCGAGCAGTGTCCTCCAGTTCAGGGTTTCGAGCAACCATCACAACTTTCACCATGAGACTGTTGCCGCCCTTTCTGATCATGTTGACCACCTGCCGGTGGCCAACCTTCACCACATTCTGGCCGTTGACCTGACAGACACAAAGACACACTTTGGTGATGCAGCTTTCCCATGTTTGGCACCTGTTGTTAAATTTCTTTAGATTTTGCTTTAAACATACCTAATTTTGGTATTTTGGCCAGGTACAGCAGCAATTCAGGCAGTGACTACAGTAAATCACAGTTAAAAAGGCTTGGGCAGCTACATAAGTGACTCATGTTAGGTTGAATACTAATTAGCTGTATGTGTCAGCTATTATAGAGGTTTGACAATCACCATTTTTAGAACCGAGTTTTCAGACCAACACACAGAAACTTTTTAAAAGGTACAAAATGGCTGGAAAGTTGCTGCCTGAACTGCTGGTGCTTCGTCAATGAGGAACAGCGCTCACAAGTACAGCAACTCCCCACAGCCTCTGGCTAAAATACACTACATACAAAATATGTAAAGAATTTTATGAAAACTAAAAGAAAAATGACCACAGAACTGGATGAATCATGAACAATACATTATGGGCCAGATCTTGCACCAGTCTTTTCAGGTAGTGGGAACAGAAATGTACATTAAATACAGGCTTGTATATAAAGAATTATTAAGAAAACTTTGTACTGTACTGAACTGTAAAATCACTACAGACTGCAACTAAACTTGTTTTGTTGAGACATTTAGGTATGTGTTTGGCATTTAATTCTGCATTAACATCTATATCAACACCATCCATCTGCCCTCTTTCTCTCTCCGTCTTTAATTTGTCTTCAGTTTATCATAAACTTGTTTCTTGGCTCCTAATATATCAATAATTAGATATATGCTCAATATTATAATATCATAATTTGATCAGTGATATTTTGAGTAATAGTAACAATTTGTAATGAGCTTAGTGAAATTCCACCTCTGAACTGCGCCTATGAGCTCTCCTTCACTGGCAGAGGTCCAGTACCAGGATCAGTCCAGGAGCTGACTGCATAATGAGCTGCTGTCTTAGTAAATCAGGCGCAGAATTCACACAGACTGCGACCGCAAACTTGCAACACCATTTTCTTGGTAAATGTGACTTGTGTTTTATTATTAATTATTAGTAACGAAGTAGGTGTTTTTTGGTGTATCCACTTCTCATCATTTCTTCACTTCCTATGGTTCCCTGAATAAGTTGTGACACTCTCACAGGAAAATGCCTGCACATGCTGCATTTATCAGTAGAAAAAGCACCAGAGATATTTTTTAAAGTAAACTTTTAACCCCTAACTCAAAACATAAAATTGTGCTATCCCGTGCTATCTTGTGCTTGATGCATGATGATTCATCAAAGATCTGTCAGTTGGACATTTTGAACGTTAGTATTTGTTGTAGCAGTTCTTTCTGTATTGTTCGTGAATTCTCCTAACTCTAAAAGGAAACTTTTTTGACTAGTTGGAAATGAGAAATAAACACCACCAAACAATAACGTGGACCCAAAAATGCAATGTGCATCAGTAATGGTGAGTTTTTAATGTTTCACCTGAATGTGGCTTTTCTATACTGTGTGTTGTTAATGAAAGATTGAGTTTCATGCTAGGTCTAGTTTGTGCTTAGTCCAAAATGCATCTTGTCCTTACCTCAATGAGGAAATCCCCCATCCTCAGGCCCGCCCTCCAGGCCACGCCCCCCTCATCGACAGACTCCAGGTACTGCAGCGCAGGGAAGGCTGGCGTTGGAGTGAACTCCTCTATGGGAGTCTGAGCTGCAGAGGACAAGACAAAAAGGATGAGCATGAGTGGACACAGATAAAAAGAACATGGGTATGAAAATGTGGGAGGGGTAGAGGGATTAGAAAGAGAGGAAAAAAGCAGATAAATCTGTAGACAGAAGAAAATATTAGGTGAATTTGGCAGAAGAGGCTCACCTTTGGCTCCCCTAAGCACAAAGCCAAAGCCCTCATTGTCTTTCTTCTGTAGGAGCACTGTCTTCTCCTTAATGATGTAGTCACTTAGAGAGAGTAAAGAGGGGACAGAGGGGAAGTGGAAAGGGGGGTGGAGAGATACAGGGAGCAAAAGAGAGAGAATTGGAGAGGAAGAGAGCTATATGACTTTTATAGCAAGAGAAAAGTCTTATTGTCATGCAAATAAAACATTTGAATGTGGAAAACAGCTATACTGCATCACATTATGAAATCACACTGCAGTAAAATATAGGGTGGCTTGAGAATGTCATACAAAAAGTGCAAGTGCACCAAAGGGTTGATGGCAGGGATAGTTAGTGTCACAATGGGAGGAAGTGTATATGAGATGACATTCCATACTACAGACTAATCCAGCTAGAGCTGACAAGCACTGGGCCAGGGGGAATGGCACATTAGAAAAATGTGCACATACACTTCACTGATAATGGAAACTTCCAAATGCACCTAAATCGCTGCATTAGCTTTCACTGCCTCTGGCAGCTTTTGCAAGGATACTGCTTTACTGACTCGAGCGCACCACTACCGGTCATACATGACACTTCAAATGATGTACAAAAAGAAGTCAGACAGGCCCCTGATCTCCCTCCACAAACAGCTCCTCTTGCTCAAAGACCACAGCCTGGAAGGGTAGGAACAGCGTTCACAGACATTGGTGATGCAATCTTATTATGAGATTGTTGGAGTAGTGTAACAGCTGGCCCAGCAAGCTCCTTCATTATTCTATTACCATGTCTGGGACTTCTGGCCAAGCTGCTTTACTACTCTTTCTCCAATGTAGGACTGGACTCCACACTGCCACACACAGCCACATCTCATGACTCATTTCTGGACTTGACTTTCTAACAATGTCAATTCACACTGGTAGTGTTAGAGAGCCAGGGGCTTGAGCAGAGCTGTATGATTTAAGAGGAATTCCAGATATTTCTTTCCCAGGCAGCTCATTTCTGTGTAAGTTTGTATCCCTCAACTTAACTCAAACGAACACTCGACAAATCAAAGTATTTGATTTCCTTGAACAGCTGTGCTCTGTTGTGCTATAAGAGTAGCCTGGTCAAAGAATTGTCTTTATTTACAGCAGTAGCTCGACTGCCAAAACAATGCAGTAAAAAGGCTCTGGGTATACTCAAGGACATAATTTCCACTGGGAATACAGTTTTTTGTCCCTACCCCTTTCAAATGGGAAGTTTGGGTGAATTGTGTGTGCATTCACATTGGGACCTTCATGACAAGTAGTTATGTTTTGGCCCTGAGTTCAATATTTCAGGCTCTACTTACTCTCACGCTGCATACAAATTGTCACTTGAGTCAGCAGACCCAAAACTCAAAGCCGTGGCGCTAAATCCAAACTTAACTATCTGTAACCTAAAACCTAAACACAGGCTGCTTAGCAATAAGGTCTGCAACCAGGCATCCATCAGGGTGGTTATTTAAAATGCCAACATCTTGATTTACTTTTAGGTTTTAAGCAGCAGAGCTTGAATTTTTTTCAGTGTCTGGCGGAGGACCCCATCAGTACGATTTCATTCTGCCTCCGCCACTTCTGAAACACCCGTGTGTATACTGATACTAAAATAACAATAACAGTATAATATGATATTCCACACTCTCTTACAGGAGAGACCCAGCAAGATTTTGTGTATTTAATCCGGCAGAGCATGTAATAAAGCTTGGCTGTGGAATCACAGAGGTCCAGCAGAATCATGAGTGTTGGCCTACAGGCCTGAAGATCCAGACTTCGACACCAAGCCGTAACTTTAGCACTGAACAGACGATCGCCAGTTTCCCCTACTGAGGTCCATCCCTTGTGTGTTTTCCATCAATGTTACGGTTTCGCCAACGCACAGCCGCCTTCCAGCCATCTGCTCCTCACACCTCATTCCTTTTTCTCTCACCCTGTCCTCCATCATGCTTTCCCTCTCTGAGGATCAAAGTAACATGGAGTGGGTGGACGGATCCATCGGGCTCCTCATCCATCCACTTCTACAAGGGGGAAACATGGCCTGCGTTAGACCTCCAAGTTGTGGTGCTGGCCTTCAGTAACACACTTGGTTTCCTTTACATACTTACAGCTATTCAACTCGCCTGTCACCACACTGACCACTATTTTGTGGCCAATTAGGACCACAAAAAGTGCAAATGTCCCTGGTGTTGGCTAGCAGGACGCTCTGTCTCTGAACTGGCTGCAATGAAGCTTGAACCATACTAGAGACCAGAGTTATTATGTACCCTCCTGAGTCATCCTCTCTTCTATCCACAATTACTGAGAAAAAAGGCAGCTTTTTAACCATTCATCTGCTGAATGTACATGCAAATAGACTGGCAATGTGGGGACAATACCCACACACTACAAGTGAAGTACTTGACGGACGTTAGTGACACACACTGTGGATGGAGACGTGGTACAGCACATATACCGAAATATATGTACAGGAGAGATACTCCCCTAAAAGCACTATGACGTATACACTTACATGTGAAAACCACATATTTTATTCAGTGTACATAGTCACATGCACACACACATAAACACAAAAGCATGCACACACACACACAGAAATTACCGGTATCTCAAATTAGAGCTCGAGAGGAACTGATAAACGGCACTCTTGCACTTATTCACTTTCATCCTTATATACAGTCAAAATACCTCACATTTTTAATGATACACTGGGACACAAAGAAATATGGGATGTGACAATAGCATTTTTAAAGGCACAGGAATAAATGTGTAGTCCTGGTGAATGAAAAATATCAGCTTAAAGAAATCATGACTCAAAGAGAATGAAGTACACCCACACTGTCTGACTGAAATGCATCAATATGAGCTCCCTTTCACGCACTAACACACACGCACACAGCGTTCAGAGACACACGGGAAGAAGACACAGAAATAAACATGCTGCAGAGTCTCCATTCAATAGCCACTTCCGTCCCACAGATAGGAAAAATAAAAATGTAAGACACACGCGCATATATGCATACGCACACTCAGAGAGACACACGCATGTACAAAATACATAGCTTATTAATCTGTCTTTGAAAAGGCACGGCCTCTCAATAGCATCATCTACCTCTCCCCTCTCTCCATTGTCCTCTCCTCACATCCATAGCCAGCCAATGAATGAGGAAACAGCCGCTACCTGTAAATGAACCACACGCTCCTGTTTCTGGGGCCCAGTGACGGCCACGAAGAAGAGAGGGAGAGAGAGAAATCTCTCTCTCCGCATCCCCCCATTGCCATGTCCCCCCCTCCTCTCTCTCTCTCTCTCTCTCTCTCTCTCTCTCGCGCGCGCGCTCTCTCCTCCTCCTCCACCACCACCACCACCTCCTCCTCCTGCCTCCTCCCGGTCTTCCAGCGAGAGCTCAGCCGGAGAGAGCCGCGAGAGCGGTGAGAGAGCGAGAGCGAGAGAGGTGGAGAATGAGGGGCAGAGAGACAGCACGCTGGTCTGCACCCCGCATACTTCAGACGAGAGAAAGACAATGTGAAAGAAAGACACAGGGAAGGAGAGAATACCAGCGTTTATCACAAAAGGGAGAGTGTGTGTGTGTGTGTGTGTGTGTGTGTGTGTGTGTGCATGTGTGTGTGTGTATGTGTGCGCGTGCTGGTAGATGACAGGAAGAGTTTGGTTACAAAATAGGGGAGATGTAAAGCTACATTGGTGGGGTGGCGGATGCGGGGGATGGGTATAAATGTACGGCGACACAGGGAGAGACAGTGCTTGCATTTTCACATCCACTGCCTGGTGTTTCACAGATATACGAACAATTGATTCCCACCCTGGGTTTACTCACACACACACACACACACACACACACTTGCAAACTTTTCTCCCGTTCCCTCCTCTCCTCTACAGCAGAGCTGTCATCACCACACAGGTTGACAAACACTCTTCCTCTCTCTTTCCCTCTCTGAAATAGTAATTGACATTCTCCCTGCAGTGAGAGAACATGCTCCGGATCACCTTGCTCTTAATTGAGCACCACTTCACCACGGTGCTGCAATTACGCTTAACCAACTTAGCACAGGTAATATAACCCCAGTGGCTGCTATTTCCATTTAGAACACAAGCGCAGCTGCATTAAAGTGAGTGCCTTTTTTGAATGACAGTGAGAGCTGCTCAGCACACAGGGAACGTCAGCTATAATGTGTAAGAGGCTGTAAAACCCCGGGGTGGCGACTGGTAAGTCCTTCTCACTCGCCCAGGGACCTAAACCACGCGTGGTGTCATCATGACTCATCAGCAGGATGATGTATGTACACGCAGAGACACAGAGGCATATTCACGGCACACTAACTCTCAAACAAACATGCATAGCTTCATAATACACAGTTACAGCTGCCGAGGGCTGAGCTGCAGCTTCAGACAGATGCCATGGAGGAGGTGAACTCCAAGCCCCCCCACCTCCCCCACCCCTCAATCTTTCATTATGGCATTATTGTGCTCACTGTAAACAAGCAACCAGAGAGGAAAGAGAGGCATGAAGGTATCAGAAAGACAAGTGCGTTTGTCTGGCGGAGCCAAAAGGGGCAGAGCTGAAAATGACATGGCTGCTCTTTGTGCTTCCAGCACTGACGTGTTCACACAGCAAAACAATAGGGAACAAGCGCTGTTCAGGATCAGCAGAAAACAGACACATACAGAAAGATGTGAAAGCACAATAGGTGAAACAAGTGAGTGCACACACACACACAAACCCCCTGCTACCCGCAAAACAAGAGTGTGTCAACTATTTTAATCACCTTCACTGGCCTCACAGTCTTACCTTACAGTAATAAACCAGAGAGCAGACGGTTCAGTTGCTGCCCACACTCGTGTGACAATCCACAGCTAGAACTATATCAGAGGCTGCAGCCAATCAGGTTTATTTTAGTTTTATTAGTCCATCTATTTTCTAAACTGGAATCCCATTCAGGGTTGCGAGGGGCTGGGGCCTGTGCCAGCATGTATTGGCAGAGAAGTCAGAGACGGATCGACACATCACAGGGCACACAAACACAATCACCCTCACATTTACACTGTTCCAGCAATTCAGACTTTCCAGTTTACTGTTTCTCTTAAAGGCAGCAGGCTCGAGTTACTGCAGGACAGAAGCTGACACATTATTGTTTCTGCCCCAACCTACTGATCGATCGATCGCAGGTTGAAAGGGTCATAGCATCTTTTCTTACCTGGGGCCATCAGTGCCGTCGTAGGCTCCGACAGTGACGTTACGGAAAAGCTTCCTCTTGGCTTTCTCACTGCGCGTCTCTGCAGGGCACATGCAGACAAAACATATGCTCAGTTTAAACTTTCAGCTTCCCTCATGACACCTTATCTGTCTTTTTGTAGAAGTGTTATGTCTTCAGAGAAACACACAGATTAATCAAATATATTTATACCCTCTTTTTGTGTCTTTTACGTGGCACATGGTTTGCTTGCTGCGCGAACAGTGCAGCTGTGAAAATAGGTGAAAAGTGAATGTCTCTGCTGTAAATGTGCCACTGTCTGCTGCAAAAGGGCCGGCTGGTAAACATGAGTGTGAGATGTGCTGGGGGTGTTACAGGGACTTAAAGGATAATTCCAGCCGGAGGGAGTATGTAACCCATTTTTCAGCATGCCCTTTCTCCAATCCATGTGTTATTTTTTCTGGTTAACCCACCCCTTGACGTTGCTGACTTTGTGACTGTAATCTTAAAACTATCAATAACAAATCTCTTCCAATTTATAGATAAATGATCACAACGCTAGGAGATGTCAAATATAACTTTTCTGTATGTCTGGGTTTGTCTTACCGGATCGATTATCTTTGGTGGGACCCGCCACCTCTTCCACACAGTCTGAAGGAAACCAGCCTGTGCGACCTTTCACTGTTCCCTCCCAGTATCCCCCCTCTCCTACACTTAGCACTGAGAAAGATAAAAAGATAGATGAAATGATGGACATAGATAGATGGATACAATTTTATTTGAGCAGTAAATCCAATGTCACAAACACTGTTACATATCACACTTTTAGTTTAATAATAATACTATATACTATACAATCCACTGAGAATGGCAGGAAACATGCATTGCTTTGTGATGACTGGATGTGTCTGCTGCTGCTTCTCTTTTCTCTTGTTTACAATCCTCTCTTCCCTCATGTACATCTCTTCTGTGCCGTTGATGTTTTAGACACAGTAGCTTTTTTAATGCACCAAACTGTATTGCAGCTGCACTTGAAGCATCTCAACTGCAGCATTAATACACCGACCTGCAGCTGAGAATGTTGAGCTAATTAACTGTCAAATGCTTCCGATGCCAACAGCTGACTTTAGATTACTGTGTTTAAATATACAGATTTTTCTCATATTTTTACCATTTATAGATTTAGACTCTCACCTTTAACTTTGTCCCCTTTACTAAGTGAGAGCTCTCTGTCGCCACTCGCAGAGTGGACTCGAGTGGCCACATACACCCGCCCTGGCACTGCACTGTACATACGCTTCATTTGACCTCCCCCACTGCCTGCTGAAGTTGCACTACAGAGGGAGAAAGAGAGAGAAAGAGAGAGAGAGAGAGGGAGGGAGAGAGAGAGAGAGAGAGGGAGTGAGAGTCTCTTACAAAACTGAATGATAAGACTGTTGCACACCGTGGAAAAACAAGAGAGACAGAGTGAGACAACATACAGCTTGTCAGGCCGCATCAGAGACAGTCAGTAGTTGAGTCATACTAATCATACCAGCAGTAAGAATACATGCTGCAATCTTGTATTTACTAACAGTGTCTAACACAGTGAATGCCCCTCAGCTGTGTGCAATAATAATACTCCAAAATACACACTATTTCAGCAGTTAGTGCACACAAAATGAATGTCATTTAGTAAACAAGGAATTGGTGTAATGAGTTATATATTAATGGGAAATAATGTAAAGGACGTGGAGGTGGATGTCAATCAAGCTGCGGCATCAGGATACTAATTTCACTCATTTCAAAATTGAAAAAGCGCCACATATAGCAATGATAGTCTGTTGAACAGTCCATCATGATGAATCCAAAGGACATTGTTGAACTAGAACATTAAGGCTCAGCAGCATGTCAAATTTTTCATTTTTATTAGTGTAGTACTTTAGTTTATGACCAAATACCTGCAAAGACAAATTTAATTTCCATCAGCCTCAGCTTTACTTTGGGTTAAGTGCTATTTAGCAAATGTTCACATACGAAAACGCTCAACTAAGATGATGAACATGTTAGCATTTAGCTCAAAGCACCACCTCCCAGACCCACTAGCATCTTGTAAATTCTTGTTTATTTTTAATTATATTGCACCTGAAATGTATTAAATGTGTTTCAGGCTGTAACTAGCTCCTCCATTTCTGTTACTTTGCAGGACAACAATGTCCATCCACACCACACTTCAAATATGTAATTTCCCTGCATACAGCTGACGATAAGTCAGATAAGATTAGTGAATGCTGTTCACTGTATGCTGTAGATGGTCTTAAAGGACCTGGTCAGAATAAGAACTCACCACTCTCCCTCGCTTCATGTGTATATATCATATGTTCCACAGGCTCCTTACCCCTGTCTGCCTCTGGGCTGCCGATGCCTCTCCTCTGTGTCACTTTGGCCTCCTCTCCCTCTGGATGGGGAGCGAGTACGAGTTCTGGGGCTGCTGGAGCTTCTCACGCCTATGGAGGCCCTGCGCTGGCCCTGCAGAAACACGCCAAGTCCCATTTAGTCAAAGTGGATCCTTTAACTTTCTATAAGTAAAAGACTGAGAAAGCAATGCAACATCAACAACGCATTATATCATAAGATCAGCAGATGAGCATCCACCTAATGGTCCTCAGTACCTGTCCCGGGTTGGGATTAGTTGCAGCCTTGTTGGGCAGAGGGTCAGACTGGGTCATGGTGTTATCACTGTTAGCACGCAGTAGGGGGTGGGAGTGAAGTGAGGGGAGAGGCAGAGTGTGGGCGCTCTCTTTTCGCTTGGGAACATACTTTGGCGATTCCAAAAATGGCACTGAAGTTGGGGGTGTGAGGTTTACCAGTGAGAGTTCAGAGGCGACGAGTAAGAAGTGAGGAAGGGCAGTGGGGTTTGATGTGACAGGGTGAAATGGAGGGAGAAATTAGGTAGATTGTTAGGGAAAAAGAAGGGAGATTGTAAGGGCAAATACATGATAGATTCAGGAAAGTACAAAGAAAAGCAGATGTTGGGAACTGATTGTAGCACTTGATATCCCCTTCAGAAGAGACAGGTTGGCATGAAAGCTTACCTATGTCAGAATCTTTGTGGTTTTTGAGGATTTCCCCGAGTTCAAAGTGACCAGACATTATAGCTATCTGCCAACACAAAAAACAACATCAGATGTAATTGTTCTTGCTATTGTTTGTTTTATTATGTTGTCTGCTTTTTCTCTTTTAGTATGTGACAAATCTTCTTGTCTACAAACGCAATTTCACTTTGAAAGCATGATCAAAATGCGTACGGTATTAATTGACAGTTAAACCTTTTACCTGAAAGGGGGTCTGACCATGCTTGTTCTTTGCCTCCTTATTTGCTCCCCTGTACAGAAGAACACGCACACAGCTTTCCTGATCATCGAGAGGGAAAGTGATTGGTTAACACCTTTAGAAAAAGCAGCAGTAATGATCAGGGTAATAATAGTTCCATATGAGGGATCTGTTTCCATACTTGCCTTGTTGTACAGGGCAGAAATGTGAAGTGCAGTGTTCCCTGAGGCATTTTGAGAAGAGGTGTCTGCCCCATAAAACAGAAGGTGCTCCAAGTGCTGGGCAAAGCCATTCTGGCACGCCTTTCAATGTCAAGAATGTGATAGAAATATCCCGAAATTGTCAGTATGAGAAATAATAGAAAGAGCCAAGTTAGAGTGAGGAAGGTGATTTCACATAGGATGGTTTCAGTACAAAGAATTAGGCAGAAAAGATGAAAGATATTGCAAAATAGATACTAAGAGAAAAAAAGGGGAAATAATATGTCTTATATCCACATTTAGATCCATAATTACTCTTACAGAAAAACAGGTCAGAGCCAATTACATTGCACCATGGTGGAAAAGAAAGAAAACAAAAAAGCATTAAAACAACAGAAACTAGCCTTCAGCAGCCTGAGAGGTTTCCTCATATTTTTCTGCAGGGACTAAAATATCACAAGATATGTACAAAGTAAAGAAAGAAAACACAGAGCACGGCAAAACCAAAATAAAATACCATGACAACCAGCTCACAGCACAAACGCAAATTTACCAGAATGTCACAGAGACATAATGTAGGCAATGCACCCGTATCTACAGTGAGAAAGAGATAATATCCAATGCTCTTTCTGAACTGGACTCAGCTTGAGATGAGCCAACCATGTTTAAGGAATCTTTGCGGTCACTTTATTCAATTCAGTTTAATTGTCATTTTTCTCAAATGATGATTCTCCTCTGAAAGGCTGGTGGGGACAATGAGATGGTAGGATGAAGGGTACCTTATGTATTTCTTCCATTCCAAACTCCTCTTCATCCCTGTGCTATTGAAAGAGAGAAGGAGGGGAGGAAGGAGAGAGAATGGAGAGACAAGTGAGGAAGGCACAGAGGAGAGGGGTGTGAGAAAATGCTGAGAGAGACTGAGGGTGATGGCACATGACATCAAACACAGAGATAAGACAGGGAAATGTTGGTGCATTGCAAGTTTACATGACGAGAGACAAAGACCAGAGACGCTAAACATGAACATATGAAAGTAAACCATGAAACCATATGGGAATCGATGGATAGATAGACGGACAGACAGATATTTGGTGAGAATTATAAATCTAAAATATTAAACTGTCCATTGGTACCTGATGGGACTCGTCCCAGCCATTCTCGTCCCTCGTGCCCAGCCTCGCCCTGTAGTACAGCAAGGTCTCGCAGCAGGATGTTTCGCCCCCTGTCAGTACTGTGTGGTACAGCGGGGTCAGGCCACAGCGGTCTCTGTAGTTTGGAGACGCCCCGAGGGACAAGAGAGTCTGGCGAGGAGAGACAAAAGACAACTTTTCTAATGTGTGTGGTTGTGCATATTCTGTCTGTGTATAAAGATAAGCTGAGAAAGAACGAAAGAAAATTATGTATATATCTGGGCTTTATTTTAGCCATGCTGCTGATCAATATATTCACAAAGTATTAATAGAATGATACCAGGTAAATGTGATTTTCACGTCTCCAGAAAGGCAAAATGATCTGCTACCAATTTCAAGTACATCTAACTAATAGTGTTATGTCTACAGTATTTGAGGCACTGCTAAATGCTTCTAATGATCTTTCAGTTTAATGACCACCCACATTTGATGCAGTAATTGCAATGCTCATATATTCACTTCACAACATTAAATACTTTTTATATAAGATGTTTATGTGACTATTTGTGTTCTTCTAATAATTGTTCATTTTATTTTGCTGACCTCACCTGTCGTACTCGAGTGTGTTTGCGATCTGCACAAGTCCTTACCAGCAGCCCAGCGTGATTGTGAGCCCTAACAGCTTTGTGCACCGCTGTCAAGCCATCTCTGCATCTAAAGTCCAAATGAGCGCCGCCCTGAACCAGCAACCTGATGCCCTCCACCTGCAGGCCTGACTGCACAGCCACAGAGAGTGGGGTCTCTGGTGCATAGAAGGGAGAGGTTGGCAGGTAGAAAGGTCAAAGTGAGAGTCCAACCTCGGATACATCACTTGTAACTATATACCAAGTCAAAAATGTCATTTAAACAGTGAGGGTACACATGGGGTTATGGCAAACTCACCTCCACTGTCAGGGTCATGAAAATTTGGATCAAGACCTTTATCGAGGACTTTTGCCATTTTGTCAATTGCTCCAGTCTGAACGTAATCCAGGAACTTATTTAGACTGGCCTGAGGGGGGGTAGGGGAACAAGCAAAAGGATGTCATTGAGTGGAAAGGAATACTTTGCAGTAGCAACGTTTAATTGACAAGAGAAGAAATACCTTTGTGCTGAGTTTGGAGAGAGCTTTTTCATCCAGATTTGTCTGTTTATAAACTCTGGTTTTGTACCTAAACTGAGGACCAGAAAAAGATATGTGTGAAAACTGTGATTCATCATCCTGCAACACAGTTCATTTGTTCAGTGACAGCGTACATAGAGGAAATAAGGAAAAGATTGCTTTTTGTGCTGTAAAGCTGTACTTCAGATGGTTTTTGACAATCTGAATATTGTTTTGAAAGCAGAAAAACAAAGCTGGGAATTAAAATTGAATTTAAAAATGTATTTTATTGGATGCCATAGAATGCTGGCTGGCACTTAATTTAGTTAATTTAACACTATTGCAGCTTTAAAGCACAAAAAGCACAATTACTCTTGTTAACTGAAGCTAAACTCTCTCACTGTTCCCAGAAATTCACTCCCCCACTCAAAGTTGTTGGAACAGCTCCATGATATATATTCTTTTAAATATTAAGCTACATTTGGTTGTTTGTTTTATTGGGAAAAGCTTCATCACATATAATGCTGAATTGGTAAAACCTGCCACTAAAATATAGATGGATTCAGTGCTTGAATTGGAAAAACAAGATGTAATGACCTGCGTGTATATCATTTGCAGAAAGAAAAAGAAAAAGTATATTTATATATATATAGGTTTTTTTTTTAATTGACATAAAGCTTTAATCCTAGTCCTGTATTTAAAAATATAATGTACTCACTGATAATATACCCTGACAGGCTATTTTAACACATATACCATGACTTAATGGAGGTTCCTTTTGACCAAAACAGAAGAAAAAAAATTGTTAAATATATGTTTTCTTTTCTGTAAATGTTAACTTCCTGTCTGTTCTTATGTGGTAGTCTAAATGTTTCAGAGCCTTCTCTGTTCTGCCAGGAAAAAAATAGATGGTGCAATTAAAATAATTCACATAAATACCCCAAAAAACAAAAACAACAAAACACTTGAGTCATAAACATAACATCCTTCAGAAGGTACGTAATCTGAGTTCAGGTGGCTTGCAGTTCCTGGGAGACTGCGTCAATGAAAACCACCTGACTGGATGTGCCACATCAGTACTTTACTGTGACGGCAAACCATTCACAGGCTGAGGAGCATGGAGGTGAGAGGAGAAGTCTAAGCTTCTATCTAGCAGCCGACAGCTGAGCTGAACCACAAACAGCCAGAGACAGCTGCGTATTTCAAGCATCAGAGGTGTGTTTCAGCAATCTGGCTGAATATATTTAATATAAATTAACTGCAGTGTGCTTATTAGCAAGTGGTGGTAAACAGTAAGAACTAACAGTATCCAGAAACTACTCTATACCAGTGAATACTGGTCCTATTCAAGCACTAAAGGGATTCTAAATGGCATAACTCATGCTATAAATACATGCACTCGTGGAGCTGTGAGATACGTTCTGCGGTGGAGCAGAATTTAGTCCTCATCAGTTCACAGACGTGTCCTCATCTGGAAGCTTGTCAAGAATGTAAACACTCTGCTTTGAAGCAAAATCCTGAGTGCTGGATACTCTTTCAGCCCCACCCAGCTCATGAACATTTACATCAGCTGGGCCACCAGAGGGCACTGTGAGATAATTATATCACAGCATGACAACTTCATATGGATGTGGTCTGACAGCCAACACCTCTTAAAATCCATGATGTGGATATCATTTTTTATTAGGATTTGTTTACTATTCATTCACATGGGGATTATAATAAAGAAAACACATTTTTGAAAAATATGTATGTGATTGTACCTAAGTATGAGGCAGTACGTTAGTTAATATAATCAAACCACTGAAGCTGCAAAAAATGACAGATGTACATTAGCTGTAGATAATAACTTTTTTCCTGTGTGAAATTTGGTTGTATAAAGAGCAAATTACACAACCCCTACAAAAACAAACCAAAAATGTCTACATGTCTACATGAAACCACAACACAATAACCGTGCTAAGTACAGCAATAAGAAGTGCACTCAGTCATTGCAGTAGCTACCAATGAGGAAGCTGTAGTCAGTTTACCCAAGCATTTCCCCACTAGATTGTTATTCGTGGCAGTTTGGATAAGTCAAGTAAAAGTAAAAGTGTATTCCGAATTTCTTTTTGGGAAATAAAATTGCTGGATGTAACCAAGCTGTGAACTGTGAAAATAAAACTCCAAGAATTAACCAATTACTAAATACAAACTTTAGCTGGTCAAAGTGTTCTAGAGAGTGTTGGTGCTTTTCTACCTCCATACCTCCAGGTAAGGCACCCCTTTCTCAAAGGACTGTGCATAGTCTCGCATGACCCGCTCCTCCTCCAGGAACTTGGCGTCCCGTCCATCTCCAGCCGGCTGGAAGAGACCGTAGTTGTAGACGTCCCACAGCGACTCGCTGAGGGAGCAGATGATCTGCTGCTTGGCGCTCCACACTGTGCAGTCCGGGTCAAACTGGAGACACCTCTGACAGACACACACACAGAGCGCAGGGCAGCATGGAGGTCAGAGGCCTCAGAGGTGGAGATATGCAATGTTGCTCTCTACGTTTGCTATGGAGGCAGAAAAAATTATGATTAATGGTCAATAATATGATGTTTTAGGTGCCACAAAAAAGGGTACCATAATGTAAACTTTTAGTAGTAAACTATCTGAATACTTTATCATTGTTTCTCTTATTATCATTGAAATAGGCACAATAATTTAATAGCAGCATGTCTAGTTGTGTTGTATGAGTGTATAGCCAAAATTATATTAAAACACACAATTTCAGCTTTAGTCAGTTTGGTCAAACATCTGGCAAATAGAATGATGTATAATGTAAGATGACGGTTTTAACATCACTTGGTGAATGGTGAATGATGAATGCACGAGAAAGTGGTGTGTGCTGAATATGAATGCATTACTTTTAAATAATTAATTATCTGCCACATTCATGGAAGTAAGATGACTTATGCTGTCCTTATAGTCTGTGTTATCAGGGTATTCGGGTGTAGCTCACAGTTATTTTCACACCACGTTTTCTCTTTAACCCCTACGAAGAAGTAAATATTCTATACTGGGATAAATGTTTTCCGTTCGTTATTTTTTTCTTTGATCTCTGCTTGCATAATGTCAGATTTGCACTGCAATCAATAAGAGAAAGCTCATTTGCCTCTTTCTGTATGTCTGTGTGTGATACACCAGAGACTCACTGGCCATACTGAAGAAATACCTTGGATGTATTATGTGCATCTGGTATGCTTAACTAGATTTTACGGTGATTTGTGCACTGCCCATTTCCTCACATTATTCCATTCTCCTGCATTTCCACAGGACGGACATCTTTTTTGTTCCTTTCTTATTAAAGTGTAGCGCCGGGGGACAGAGCTGACCGGGAGTAAGGCTTTAACAACAGGGCAGAGAGGTCTGAATGAGATGTATGCATCCATGCTATTGTTTCATTTCAGAGAACTGTAAGTAAAATCGCACAGCTCAGCACACTTCCATGCCCCCCCCCCCATGCCCCTCTGGAGCCCCCGCCCTCCACGGCTCCCCTCTCCGCTACCCCCCACCCTCTCTTACTAGGTTGCACTTTTTGATAGTGTAGTCAACTCTATTGGCATGGCAACCAGTTCATTAGTGGAGGCAGGCACCCGTTGCCGTAGCAATGTCTTGGTGGTCCCTAGGAGGTAAACCACATACCACATGATGAGGATGTGTGTATGAGAGTGCATATAAGTGAGTTGTAAATAATATGTGCATGTCTGTGAGTTCTTATGGTGTAATTGTGCAGTGTAATCATTCATTCATTTCCTCACTCACTCTCTTTAACTAGCTCCTAATATTCACTCCCTCTCTTCATCTTTCTTTAATTTAGCTCAATAATATTTCAGCTGCAAGGTGTGGGATGCAGAGTGTTTGTCAGTGGTGTGCAGAGCTGACTATGAGGCCTGTGGCGGAGAAACCTAAGAGCAACACAGATGCCTTCCACATATTCCTTCCTTTCCAGCGTCACTCACTTCCCCTGCTCTCCCCAAACTCATTAAAAACCTATTAGATAATTAACAATTACTGTTATATTGAGGGCAGATTAGCTGACATGTAGAACAATTGGCATGTTCAGGGAGTTGAAAATGGAGAAAGGAAGATGGGGGGTGGGGTTACAGTGGGGCTTCTCACCTGGATATGGTGTGTGTAGGCTGGCCAATTCTCACCTGTCGCCGCCGTACAGCCGAGAGCTGCTGCAAGTGTGAATTGATACTAACTGCAGTTGTGGAAACTCATTATGAACATACCTGACCCGAGGCAGATGCTTACACGGTGTTGTTGACTGAATATGTCTGCCCTTGCAGGTTGCTCAACACAAGGTAAGCTCTTTATTTTTCCCTACTTCCTTCTGGGACTCATCCCTGTGCTTGTGGGATATGCACGCTATTTGGCTAATGTAAACATCGTACGCATGAAGTACCCATGGGTTCTTCTTCACAACTAATTTGAAACACGTGTGGAGTCAACACTGCAGCAAAATGTCTCTTTTAGTTTAGGCAAGCAAAACGCCTGGGTTTAACAGAGAAACAATTTTGAATCCTTTCAGCTTTCATCAAAGAGAAAGTAGGGGTACAACAATAGAGGAGGAACACAGCAACTATGTGTTGGCTGATGCAGCATATGTATTGGGATAATGGAATGTTTGAGGTATTCATTTAATACCAGTGAAGTACAAATGATAACCCGCACCATTACAAAAATGATCTTAACAATTTTGTTTGGTCTGTACTTGTACAGATCAGAATCAGTAGAGGTTACACAGCCTTACAGCCCTAACATTGTAAAGTAGCCTTAAAATTTTGTTTGTCAGATAAAAACTACCTCTCTCTCAGCCAGCAATACCAGAGAGACTTGGCTTGAACTACTTCCTCATTTGGAAAGACCTCCAGTCAGTGCCCTGTTTGCAAGGAAGATTTTTTTAAATAGATAACTAGACTTTTAAATGTTTGATTTTGATTGATCTTGACAGTTTAGTCTTTGAAATCTTTAGTTATTTTTCTCACACATTTTTGATATGAGGAACCAACATGTGTGCTTCATTACTTTTTGTCTGCCTCGACTTTTCTGAATTGAATCTATTTGTTTTGTTGATTCAAATTAGTTTCAATTTAGGGGTCAAGAAGAACCTGGGATTGTTTCATGTGTAGGTGTCTTTGTGTTTGGCCATGGTGTTTTCGATGAGAACATGCACCTACTGTTTGTTTGATGTCGGGAATTCCAATGCGAAACACCATCATGGTCAGGTAAGTGTCCTCCAGTGGAGCCACTGTGGTCATGCTGCGCTCCATGAGAGCTCGTCTCTTCTGCAGCGCATTCAGGCCTGGGTGATGAGGCTGCTGATTGGCTGCGATGAGATGATGCTGTTGCTTATTGGCTGGTTGATGATGTAGCAGGGCTTGATTGGACATGTATGCGATACCCCGGCTGCCCATGTTGCCCGGCCTCAGCGGCCTGTCTGCTCTCTGTCTACCGACCACAATGGCTGCTGGCTTCACCACCTCGCCACCTTTCCCTTCCCAGGATTGTCGTCCTCCCGTCATTTCCTTCTCCTCCAGACCCTCTAACCCTCCATTCTCCGTGTCACGTCCACCTTCCCCTTTTTCTCTTCCCTGCTCCTCTTCCTCCTCCTCATCCTCCCCATCTTTGTCATCCTGACCGGGATAAAAGTGCTCATTATTTCCCAGCATCCTTTGCTGTGCAGGGGTCACTGCAGAGAGGGCTGAGTGACATAGCTGTCATGGAGACAAAACATGGCTATCCCATAAGACTGGCTTCATCCTTAGAAACATGCTGTGGGAAACAGGCAGAGAAGGGAGTACTTTGGTCATTTAACACTTATCAGTTCATTGATAGAGTGAACTTAGCACAGTTAAAATGTGTGTAATTCAGCTATGTAAAAAGGCACGTGCAGCAATAGAAAAACTAGCCACTGGCAATGCTAAGTCCACATGTGTGAATGAGCACAGAGCTGGTCCACATTTTCCATTTAGCCACTGGGAATGCATCGGGGAATAGCAGGCTGATGAAAGACAGCCTATATATAAACTCTGTGAATTTGCATCACAGGTTCTTTGCAGACGAGAGTGAGTTTGATATGCAATTTAGCTTCACATGAGGTCAAGATCATTGCTACTTTGTGGTAATGGAGCTGACTTATGTCTGAGGCACAACCCAGGGCTAACATCTAAATGTGAGCTCCTTAAAGGAAAAATCCACCCTCAGATACCTCAGGTACTGTTATACATCATCAGTCTGTGATGGTCATTGTGATTCAGCCAGGTGGTTTTTAAATGAGGTGTTGTAGTTGTGGTGTACTCACTGTCCCTCCACCTGCCATGTTTCTTTTACCACAATACCTTGTGGCAACCTCCAGTGACACGCCTGAACTAGTTGCACACAGTTGCAACTTTCTTCTGTACTTTATTCCAAAGTTATAAGGAGAAGAAAGTACAATCAAACAATAAAACACGTGTTCAAGGGTGGATTTTTGCTTTAAGATTGTTTCATTGCTTCACTGTGTATCAGATTTGGCATACTGGCGCCTCCATATGTTCTGTCCTGGTTTTTCTGCGATGAAGTCTGACTACAGGGGCTTTGCCATCATGCAGATCTGGGCCATTGCCAACAGCCGCCTTAATGATGATGAATGACGTAGGGAATCTCCCACTGTCTCATTGGCAGTTTGGTGCTCTGAATATCATATAAAAGTCTGAAATAGATGGGTGTCAGAACGCTCAGATGGACAGAGGGAACTGAAAAAATATCACGAAACAATGACGACGCAAATCAAAAGAGGACATGAATCAAAACTCGTTCAATCACACATTACCAACATGCAGATACTTAAAGAGTCAGTCAGTTATTAATAAAATGTGTAGAAAACATGGTGTTGATGGAGGTTAAAGGGGCATTAAGTGATCTAAGACTTTTGACTTATCAACCTCTATTGGTGACCAAGGACATCGACAGGTGTCTGGCACAGCTTACAGTGGCCTGTAATTGACATAAATAATAATGTAGAGGTGAAGAAGCTAGTCAATAGCCAGAGATCCAACAGAAACATTTGATGAAGAGGTCACAGAGTGTACCCATATTCAAAATGCTATATATATTCTGCTTTGTTCTTTTTTTCTGGGCTTGAAAACAAAATGTGCATGTTGGTTTGCCAATGCTGGCTCCACCTCTTCACAAAAAGCAAAGATTAGAGATAAGTCTGAAAAAAAATAAGCTAATCTTTGGGTTGCAGAAATATGTTTTTTTCTGCTTTCCTGTACTGTGATTCATCTTATAACCCCTTGTGGGAGTTCTGAACCCCGGGCTAGGAACCACATGGTTGAGGTAAGGCTCAATTTTAGGGTCTAGTTTTAGAGAAATGGGATCAATCAATCTTTAAATCTTGTAAAATTGCAAAAAAAAGAAAATAAAGAGATAACGAGAGATTGACCTAGAAATTGGTTTACAAAACTACAAAATCTGGCCAAGTCCTGCAGCTATGCACTATATTTTTCATATTATAGAAGAGCAATACAAACGACAAGACAACCATATTTTAAATGCCATAATTATAAAGTATGATTGTATGATTGATCGGATGTATGCAAAACAATCTAAGCCTGGTCTGTTTATGTATCACCCGCCAAAACGAAGTCTGCTAGTTTAGCATTTCTGGACAAAAGAGGGATAGCGCAGAGGGAAGTGATGGATTCCCCAAGACCCTCTGAGAGTGACAGGGTGGGCCACTTCAACACAAACACAATGTCTGTCAGAGCAAGTGAACCATGGAAGACAGAAAGAGGAGAAAACTGAGGGATGGTTTGAGAAAAAATTGTAACCACTTGAGGAAAAAAGGATCCGACCATCCATCCATCCTCTTTCTGCCACTTATCCGGGGACAAGTCGTGGTGGTATCTAACCACTTAGGATACATTAGGGGAAAGTGATCTGACAAATAAAAAGTGTTTTGGAGAACTGGCCAACATGTAAAACGTTTTTTTTTCATTAACGCTTTCTACTGCTGGCAGTAAATGTAAGGTTCTCAGTGCCTGTCTGTAGCCATAAGAGAGCTCAGCTGTTCAATTACCAATACTCTGAAATCCATATTCGGCATACATTTAACCAGTATTTCTAGGGAATAGCGCGCTATAGGACCCACCACTAGCCATTGCTGTAAGTATGATGTTCAAAATGTATGTACCACACTTAGTTCTAAAAAACTTTCAAATTAAAAGCTGACAAAGAATGTCGTGTTAATGGTGTGTTAGCTGCTTGTTTTGGAGATTAACACTATCATTCAAGTACAACAGGGAATGGAGGAGGTTGATTTATGAACAAAGTCTCATCAAATATTGAACAACATTGAGACTGCACTAGGCAAGATAAGGAGCGAGAAGGACATGCTGAAAGTAGGCAGGAGCCTAATAATTGGGAATGTGAAAGGGGAATACACAAGAGAGAAAGAGGGAGAGAGTTGTAGTTTGCATAAAGCAGAGTAATCAGATTGAGAGAAGGGGTGGGGGGGGGGGGGGGGTGAGAGGACAGAAGAGGGATGCGAGCGAGTGGAGAACTAAGCCAAAATCAACAGTAACGTAAAAGATAAAAACAGGATTAAAGGAGGTACAGAGTCTTGTGCAAAAGGAAATGCTGTTTGATTCCATATTCTAACTATGGCAAATCCAATCACACCCCCTGAAACGCTCTGCGCTGCCATCGTGGATGTCGTTTTTGTCTTTGCCTTCTCCGTCATGTCACTCAACTCCCACGCTCTGCCACAACAAAAGCTCAGACTTATTCAGTTTCCTTTTGCCAGCTGGTTGGCTCTCCTGTCCCTGTGCTGGCCATCAGCTCTCCAACTAGTCTTGACTTTCCATTCTCTTGGGAAAACGGTGGGGGAAGACAGAAATGATTTTCACTTTCCTGACAGAACAGTCTGCAGTCTGCATCTGTCTGCATCTTCTGTCAGAGGCAGAACATTTCTTTTGGTTTACACTGAATCACTTCTTTATTTTCTGCCACTCACTTGCTTTGTCCTTCAATATGACTTATTGGCTTATTTAATCATTGTCTTGTATTTTCCTCTCATATTCTGAGGTCAAAACCCAGAAGCAGTTGATTTTAAGATTGTGAAGAGGCAGCGGAAAGACAGACAGACACAGACAGATACCAGACAAAAAGCAACCACTTGTGGGCGGCAAGGCTCATGACTCAAGCGTTTTGCTCATACCTATTGTAACTGTTTTAATTGTATCAAACTGTTTAATTTATATGGCTGGAACCTTGATATAATATAGCTGCAATCTTCTAAAGTCAGTCTGTAAATGTGTGATACAAAGGATTTTAAAGTACAGAGTTTTCTATTCAGTGGAGGGAGTAACACAAAGAGGGAAGTTCGCACTAAAAAGACATTGGCATACAAAGCAAATGTAAGAAACTCGCTTCATCTAAGCCTCATTTTAACTTCAGAAAAACTTTGAAGTGTATTTTTAACGCAGGATAAAGACAGTGGTATTTGTCCCCTTTGATTCATATTGGAAGCGCGTAAAAAAAGGGTCTCTTAATGGCCAATATGAAGAGGAGGAATTAAAATATGTTCATATGGGCACCTGACTACTGTTTTAAGAGACTTTAAAAAATGTGAACCTTCCCTATAACATGTAAACTTACGGTGTATTTTTTTTGTAGAAAAGCTGGTTGTCTATAAAGTATATTTTACCAGTATAAGATAACACAATTCAGTTATGTAATACACTTGATGTTTTTCTGATCGTATGAGCTCCTAATTCAAAACATGAATATAAAATGTAAACACTCGTGCAGTGTAAGAGTAGAAAAGAGGGACATCTGACAATTTCAGAAGTTGGCAAGTCTGCCTGCCCATGGGAAGAAAATCTAGTAGCTTTTCTTCTGATGATCAGATGCCATGTGGAGACTCAAATTGGGGACTTGGATAGATCTCGGCTAACTTGGGTCCACAGACAATAAGGAAATGGAGTGAAAGTAAGATGAAGAATCAGGAACTGATTAATCGTGATAACGAGGACAGAGATTGATTCCCTCCTCGAGCACCTGGAAAGCAAAGATGGATGGATGGTGAGATTTGCAGAGAGAGGTCACTGTTACCTCTCGCCTCTATTTGCCTTTTCTGAGATCTTTTCTGTACATCTCGCTTTGTGCAAAGCGTAGCACGGTTGGAATAATGACTTTGGGGCTTGTTTGGTTGCTTTAGTCCTTGGGGTTTCCTTACAAACAAAACGTTATGCATGTTTTGACTAATAAGTCAAACTGAAGCTTATTGCAATGCAAATCATGCGCAATGCAAAATAATGTTGGATCTACTGGATTGATTTGAATGCATCTATTTAACTGTATTTTAAAAGATAAATTATATGAAGGATCTTTTATCAAAATATCTTTGTCACTACATACATCACCCTTGTGCTCTTTAGAGTGTTGCAGGGGTTTCTGCGCTTCTTTTGGCCAGTCTCCTGAATATTCACAAGCACAGTCCCAGCACAATATACTGTAAAGACCTTATGGCCAGTCAGTTCAACTCATATTTCCTCTTTTTGTCAATCTCTCTCTCTCTCTTTATCTCCCTCACTCACTCTCTCCCTATGTAGGACAGAGCATGTGTATGGATATATTTTCAGTGTATCGGTCCCCAGAAAGTAGAATTGGAGATCATCCAAGGAACAGATTGTCCCACTTTTACGTCCTGCAAAAAGTGGAGCGGCCAAGTTCTGTCCTCTATATTCCTCTCTTTCACTGGGTCTCCACCCTTTAGCCTCTTTCATACCGCCCGTGACGAGGAACTCTAGGCCCACTGCAACACTGAATGGATGGGATGAGTCACTAAACTAGAGGGGAGGAGGGTTAGAGAGGGGGACCAATGTCTAATTAGTTTCATGTGTATGGTGCAACACTAGCCATCAGGTCTGGGGGTGGTGCTCTGATGTAAGGGGGAAGGACTAAGCTGGTGTATGATAAGTGGGTACCCTACTGTATATAACATCAGCACTAGTTAACTTCAAAAGAACAACACATTGTACAAACCCTTTAAGTTTCAATGTGTACGTTTCCTAAAACATAAAAGTGACCATTCAAATTTTTGTGAGGATGTTTTGTATTGATTTGTATGCTTTCCTGTTGCGATGATGAGGCTTGGCATTTTCAAGCAGTAATTAAATCAGTGGTTGATAAAATCAGATGAAATGCAAGTGCTTAATTGACAATCACGCCGTCCTTGATTAATTTTACAGGCGGAAAAGAACACCAGCAATAGATCCATCCTCTATGCACCCAAAAGATTCTGGCTTTTCCCTCAGCGGGGAGGAGACTCTCCACCTTGTAGTCACACATCTAACGCTAATCAAACAAAAAACGATAACCCTGCTAATCAGTAATTAAATGGATGATTAAAATAATTACTCCCAGCTCCATTTCACAATAAACATCCTGCTCCTTTGATCTGCGTTCCAGCTCAATCCTCCCTATCACCACTTCACCAATGAATACCTTTTTTTTTTTTTTTTTAAAAAGGGGCCACAGCTTACTTCACAGGTTACGCACCGCTCGCCTGATGTTCCAAGCACGTTTGCATACGCATACACACACACGCCGTGTGTTTGCGCACACACATTCAACAGTTTTACTGTATAAGCAGCAGTCAGACACATCTGTCCTGGTAAATGTCTAGCAAATGTCATCCCGAGCTTGGCTGGCGGTCTCGTGTAGATCAAAGTGGGCTATCTTTCCCCTCAGACCGGATATAATTGGGTCAGGTGGAGCATGCGCTGAGGGCCTTGCTTGGGCTAAACTTGGCTGCATGGGTTGGGAGACCTCAATGCAGCACAGATTTAGGAGTGAACATCCCCTGTGCTATTTTTGAGACTTCCCCCTTCCTGTAAACATTGTTTGACACAGATGCTAAAGCTTCTTTGTCCGGCTACCCAACAGAAATCTAAATCAGCGTTTCTCAACTTTTACTTTTTCTGGCCGATGACCCCATTTTCAGGTCACCAAATTCTAGTGACCCAAAGTTATGCAAATCTGCTTATAGCATGGTTACGTATTATATTTCCAAGCTCTAAATGGATGATTTAGAAAATAAAAATATGCCACGTTTACTTAAAATATCAGTCAAACATTTCTGTTTTACAAATGTCCTGCGACCCCGTCCACAAACAAAGTCTCTGCACAAAATAATATTTTAAACCTTGCAAATAAGATTTCATCTGCACCTTCAGACTTAATATAATATTAATGAAGCACTCTTAATGTCTTAGAACAACTTAATATTTCACATGTGTTACTGGAGATTATTGTTACAGGTTAATGAGCTAATCCATGTGGGCCAATGTATTAGACACAATGTTCTTGTTTTTCTTTGTGTAGTAATAATGTTGTCTTCAGTAATTAATTAAATGACACCAGATCCCAGGTCCATGTGCACGTCTGTAGCAGCAGTGAAACCAAATCCCAGTGTATAACACTAGTTTGTGTGGGTGCACAACACCCAGCAACACAAGAAATAATGAGTTGGTTCCATGCTGACATGTCCAAAAGTAAACCTGATTTCTAATTAATGTCATATAACACACACTTCCCTTTCACTCACTACACATGATATGACAGGAAGTGCATTAAAATGTCATGAAAACAGAGACTTCAAAGGCAGCTGTGCAGCAGGTTGCCTTCTGTTTCACAAAAACAAAAGAAGAAAAGAAGCACAGAGGCAGGGTCAAAACATTTCTAATAAAAACAGACCGTCTACAGAATTCCCACTATCAAGTAACTTTCTCACATCTTTTACTTTTCGTACTTGTCCCAGGGCTCCCGACCGAAGACCTCCGGGCTCAAATACAATGAAAGCAGGCCACAGACAAAACTAGTAAGACACACAGAGATGAGCGCAGGATTTTATGGCAGATAAACCAAATAGCCACAAATAGACTGTCCATTGGTGACAGATTCACTTACCTTGCACGTCCATTGAAATAAAGGTAACACTGAGAGACAAAAGTCAAGATACTAATAAATGCTGTTAGACATAGCTGACAAAGTGAGGACCATGTAGACGCCTGTCGGGCCCCATTACAGTTCATCCACCTACCATGTAATGGGGTGTAATTGGTTCTACAGACAGGAAGATCCTTCATTCTTTACATTGCACTTCAGCTTTATACTTGTGACTCTTACACTGCTAATACTGCTGCATACTGCAAATAAAGGATTTTCTAATAAACAAGTCACATTTATAACCTTGAACCAAGAGGGCAACAGAACGTGTGGAGAAACCCTCAAACACATGTAGTATATGCGGTGTTAGATGAGACCATCACTTGGTTTGGGGGTGCATCTCTATAGAAACCGAGGCTGGACGTTAGATGGAACAAGCAATAAAAGAAATGAAATGTGCACTTTCCGTCTGTGGTGGCAACATTTATCTCTATTACATTTCTTATGATTTAATATGCTTTGCTTTAATAACTGTACATGAATGTCTGATCATGTTTACTCTTTTGCACGTAGATCATTTCTGTCAATGTCATCTCTGTCATAGCA